>JABASD010000282.1:0-89730 GCA_019776165.1 Pogonognathellus flavescens | reverse complement strand
CGACGGGAAAAACCCTGTTATAACAGGGTTTATGACGGGGTGGTGGTAAAAACTCACTTTTGGTGGCATAAAGCCAACCCTGACAACAACACTACAGACTGATTGTAAATACTTCTGTACACAATGCTCATCGGGCTATGTATGTTACTTACTACTACTACTATTACTACTAGAAAGAATTTCTTAGTTTCGTTGGTGGTGTTCTTTGATAGTTTACTTGCTTTTGCTTTACGAACAAGTTAGATAGAGAGTTTAGCTACAAACTTCGTCTCAATTGTGTCCGTCGGTTTCGTCCATGTGGTTTTTGTACAGAGTCAGTCTCAATCTCAATTCTCACATTCAGTAGTAATCTAGTCTGTCAGAGTTGAGTCAGAGTCGCAGTCGTTCCTAGTAGTAGTTCTGTTCTTTGGGTGCAATAGAGTCAGCAGAGTTTAACTCTGTTGCTGTAGTTGTAGTAGTAGGAGTACTATGTGTGGTACTGCAGTCTCATTCTCTATTTTAAGCATGTTGTACTCGCAAATGTTCTAATGGAAAATGCGGTGCACTGCATTCTCATTTTCTCATCTCATTTCTCCATCACATACAGCTTTTCTGTCTTCCTAACTGATTTGCCTTTCTACCTAAACTCCTAGTAGCTTCCTGTCTTGTAATATTCTGCCTTTTCCACATACGCAGCTCACGGCACCAGTACAAATCGCAAATGTTCATTTGTATAAGAGAGGCAAAAGCAAACGGTATTGGCGAGTACATTATTGCAGTACTTAGAACTATTTGTATAATATTTGCAATAATAAATGTGTGTACGTGTAGAAAGCAAGAGATTGCAGATTGCTAATGTACACACGTCAAAACTAATACCTCATGAAATGAACAAATCAGCGGAAACCTTTCATCGTACCAATACCCAAAACTTGCATAATTTACTTACTTTCCTTTCTCCTTACATATTATTACAAAGATATTCTACTTAGTGAAGAAACAGAAATACCTCAAAAGACGATTACATCTTTGTAAAATTGTAATTTCTAACATGATACAAAATACACACTAAAAGTGCAGTTAGTATAAAATCTTGCATAGTACTAATTTAATACTTCAGTAATCGTATAGATACCAAACAAATACGACTATACGACAACAGTGCTATTGTAATAAGTTAGTAATGATTTAATGTTAGCTTTAAATGATATAATTTCTTTGAAATAATGTAAATCAGTTAATTGAAATTCTGAACAGAATAATATGCGACATAGAAGACGTAGAGTTGCTGGTGCTGCATTGAGATATTGTGTGTATGTACTTAGATGCAGTACTACACGTAGTAAAATCGGTAAAATTGACGCTAAGTCAGTTGAGTAGCTTTAGGAGGATGCCGACTCACATTGCCCTAAACCGCTTTACATTCATGCCTTTACTTAATAAAGGGACTATTTTTATCATAAGCTTTAAATAAGTAGGAGAAATACACAGGATATTGCCTATCCTTTCTCACGATTTTGTACCACCTGCTAAAGGTTTTGAGCTTTGCCTTGTACACAACACAAGACCTTTTTCGTTTACATACGTACATTTGTATATGTCTGTGTGTAAATGTGCAGCACATTTTTGGTCACATGTAGCATTTGCTCAGTCTTAAGAGTGTGCAAGTCGTCTGTTCGACATAAGATTGCTTTAGCGACTGAGCTGTGAAGAAGTAAGCAACCTTATTTCCTTTAATAGATATGCAAGTACAGATATAGGATAGATATAATGAGATGAAGTGTGCGATCATGTTTTATACGTGTGCATTGCATCTTAAACATAATTTGACATAAAAGTGAAAAATCAATAGCAGAAATTCATGAAAAGCAGCACAAGTAGGCAAAGATTGATTAAGTAAATGCATGAGGGAAAATTCCGATTCCCTCGTGTTTTTTTAAACTTGATGTCAAGTCATGAGAGAGAAATTCTGAGTAAACGAGAAGAGATTCGAGTATAAAGAAAAGAGTCGACGAGGAAGCGAAGCACAACGATAATATAAAGTGTCGAATTTTTCATCGAACTACCAACCACAGCAACTCTAAGTGTAGGATTAGAAAGATCTGAATTCAAAGTTGAGTAAAGCAACAAAATGTAAAGCAAAGCCATGAAGTTACACAGCATAGCTCTCTACGTAAGTTCATCGTGCAGAGTTTTATGTTTCGTTTCTCATGCTTCAGTATGCAATCTATATGCAAGTAGACTGAGGCAATATATGCCCCCACCCTGTGTAAAACAGAATATGAGTACAAAAACTCGAGCCGGATTCAGCTCACCACCACTAAACTATCAAGAGAATGAGTCTCCTGTTCATACGGCTTTATACGAGAGGAAAACCGAGTGAGATACGTGGAAGGGAAGTCCAAACGAGGAGGGGTGAGGTTAAACTTATAATACTGTCTACACTATCTCTCTCTCTCTCCAAGTAAATGCTGTTAGTTCACTTCAGTCAAAATAGAACTTAGGTATACACAGAATACAGAGTAGAGGAGATGACTGCATGCACAGAGAAAACTTAAAGCACAACTGTGCTGGTTCATGTTCATAGTCACATAGGCAGTCACACCACCAACTATATAAAGGTTTAGGTGTGCACATTTATATGATGATCAGAGAGGGGTATATTCAGTCCATGTCCCTCTCTATGTACATTCATATTCTCTATAAAACATTAGAGGAGGGGTATCTTCTACTGCTAGTATGTACAATATCTCTACTAACTAATAATATTCTGCACTACTACGCGTTGCTTTGGACTTAGCTTGTGAAAAGTATGAATTGTTCGTGAAACATGCACCTCTTTATGTCAGTTTATCTGTATACAGTATGACTAGTACTCACATAACCTCACTAACTACTACTGCTATCTTCCTGCGAGCGAATTTCAGTATAGTGCAGAGAGCATAGCAAACGAAACGAGACAAAATATTATTATAAGAGGAGTTTCCTTTAATTCAGCCACGAAGTACGGTATGTACAATGTACAGGCAAAGCATCAGGCAAGCAACGAAACGAAAGTCGAATTGACGTACATGGATTATGGTTATGGATGGACTACATAGCTCTTATAATATTTTATGAATACAAATACACAGCCTTACTTTACCATTTACTAACTAATAAGAACCTTAGTACTTTTATATACTTGCAGTTGGATTGCCTTGCCGAGTCGACAGGCGAACCGAGTGACTAAACTTGACTAGTGGTGGTGGTAACATAGGCTGACTCGACGGCAGCGTTTACACAAGACTTTAATGGTGTGTAGGACGTGGCATAGCAATCGAGTTAGAATTAAGGCTATGTTATATCTCGTCGTTCGTATACGCAGCGAACATTGCTGCTGACGAAAGAATCCAGCATTTATAAACGAAAAGCAAGCAGACTCACTGACAAACTCACAATCAGGCTCATGCCCATGACATACCTTTTCCATAGTATGTAATGTAGAATGTAGTAGTGTGTCGGTAACCTCTCTCTATTTCTCGAGCTTCAACCTATACACCACAGGCACATAAAAGCTCAAAGCTACACGAACGAGTGATTCGTAGAGTTTAGGTACTATGAATCAGACAGAATTCAGATGACGCCAGCCAACACCAACTCAAGTTCTGCTTCAACGTTATGTTACTGTTACATTAGCTTTGCAATGCAACAACGCTAACTCGTACACAACTAACTTACACATTATAAAGCACCTTTACGAGTTACTCATTTCACAGAACAACTCTATCTATTCCTTTGCAATTCCAACTAAACGCCTACAACTACAGCCAACTTTACTGCTGTGGTAAAGTCACAATCAAAATTGTAACCCAGAGGATGCAATATGAAATTAATTTCAATTAACTAAGTTAAATACGATTAGTTTAATACTCGTCAGAGTATGTATGTACGTAGGTTAGAGATGTTATGCAACTCAGATCTCACATCAACAAAATAAAATGTGTTTTGGCGAGTAAAGTACGAGATGTAAACCTATCTCTCTTTAGTGTTTGAGTTTGAATGCCAGAAATGCAATAATGAAAATGATAAAAAATATTGGCTTCCTATTCAACAACAATTTTTCATGAAATATAGATTTTATAGTCACGTTTAGGTAATATTGAGGGGCTTGTCTAAGCGATTGAATTTATCGATATTAACGATCCTTATGACAATGCGAACGATTTTATAGCATAATTTGTAATTATTGTTTAACGGAGCTTGACAAATAATGCAAATTGTCAGAGCCTTATAACATACAAATAAGTAAAACTAGAATAATTTCGAATTCGGTTCCATACGTACAAGGTTGTTGAAAAAGTACCAGTATGAAAACTACATAACATACAGTAACAGAATAAAATTAAATAATAAGCGAAAAGGTTTTTTATATTAGATTAATTTCTTACATATGCATACATTTTTAATCCGAGATTTTTATTTCAGCACATTGTCCACGATAATCCGTTTTAAATTCCGCTCTCTCGAAACACAGGAGGAATGTCAAGACAAACAAAAAAAAATTGTTAATTTTTCAAAAAAGTTCAGAAGAAATAAAATCTACTTCAAAGCGCCGCACTTTCTAATCGAAATTCTTTTCGTGGGGTTGCCAGAGGGGTCACCGCATTCAGAGATCTTGTCGATGATCTCGATTCCATCCAAAATGTGTCCAAAAATTCCCGTGAAGCCGGGCATATCTTGGAGGATGATTCGGAACTGAGAGCCGACAAGTCCCTTTGAATCGTGACGTTTTTGCGTTCGACGCATTCCGATTGCGCCTCGGGTTGCCGGCAGTCGTGTATCTTCAGGCATGAACAAACCTTCTTCGTAAATTGAGTGCCCCCCACGTCCATTGTTGTGCTCGAAATCCCCAGTAATAACCTAAAACAAGTACTCCATAAGTAACACTGATCTTCGGTACATCATATCTCCAAAAATGAATGTTAAACTCTTGAATAAAAACTTACGGATTCGCCTTTCCAGCACTGAAACACGACACAGCCTAGGAACCCAAACCCTCTTTCCTTCGTAGCCAAGGCTTTGAAATTTTCGCACATTCTAGGTGCCACGTCAGGTCTAGTTTCAATGATGATTCTTCCCATAAGGACCCCTTGGATGTCCATATCAAAAAAGAACCTGGGTCCGGCAGCATTATTAAGCGTGAGCGTGGGCGAGTACTTGGGCGGTGAAATTAACGAGTTGGATTTCAAACCTCCATTTGTATTGTAAGGGAGGTTAGTGTTGTAACCGAGCTTCGCTGACGTATAATTATGAATTAGTTTCAGGGCATCGGTATTTGGCGTTGAACCACATGCATGCAGTGGCGAGACCTGAAATTTTCATTAAAAAATAAATGTACCGTAGTCAAAGAAATGCTCTTACAAATAAACTGTTTTGCTACTTCCGAAAATTGTTAATTTTAAATGAAATTACCATTGCCCTGAAAAGGACGCCCTCAAGCTGCTGCTTTCGACAGGTGAGCGAGCTAATGAGAGCGGAGAGGTGCGATAGCGACTCCGAGTTCCCGTTTTGGAGAGATTTCCTCGCGGATGTTAATAGGTCATGAACCTGTAGAAAGTTTAATAAGTTCATAAGAAACGTTTCCTAAGTATAACTAAATCTCCTTGAAGACAGAAACGACGCTTTTATGGAATGTGTTTGTATAAGTACCTGGGGTAGTTCGGCGAAAAAAGATCCTCCAGACATGAGATCCTCCTCGAGGTCCCGCTTGGCTTGGCTAAGCGCATCGATAACCTTTAATACAAGGTCTTGTTGCTTCCTCTCGTACCTATACACTTCGTTGAGGAGCTTCCCTAAATTGAATGTCTCTGCCTCTAAGGTTGCTGTCAGATTATCCGACATATCTTTCAAAGAACGGGAAGCGTGACCACGTGCTGCATGATCCTGGAAAAAATTAATTAAAATTGAATTAAATATTTTCTATATGTGGGATAGTAATAGCAATTAATTAATTGAATAATTTCAGTGAATGAAGAAATTAATACCTGAGAACAGGCCCTACAAAGACCTTTGGAGCAAACTTCACACCAACAAACATGAGGCATGGCATGAGTGGAGCAGGAGGACTGCCCGTTTACGGCAAAATCTTCTAGCCTCCATCCTCCCACCAAAGACAGCAAAGAATCAGCATCCTCTTCCGTCCATATAGCCTTCTCCTCGGCTGCACTCCCCATTACTCGATGCAACGTTGTAAGCTATTGAAAATCAAAAAAATGTTTTTAAGTTAGTTAAAAATAATTAATTAAAATAATTTCTACCAAAATATTGCTTCAATAATAATCGTCTAACAGCACGCATACTTTATTGCTAGAAAATATATTTAAGTGCTTAGAAGATCAATTTTTACCAATGTATTTCAAGTAATCTTGAAAATAATTTTAAGAGAATAAATAATATTGTTAAAATTAATTTTAACAATTTAAATATTTAAGAATACAAAAATATTTAATAATTTTTCAGTGGAAATAATTTAAAAATATTTTAGAACACTTTTTTGTTATAAAATACACGAGTTATTAATTTAGATTTCATTTTTAAAATGTAAAAATATTTTTGGCACGTGGAACAAGTGTTTTAATAATTTATTAAAGGGTTTAATTAATTTAAATTAGCGAATTATTAAGAAGAACAATTATGAATCTTCAATTTCAAATGTAAATAATAGCAAAATTATTATCTTCCAATAGTAAACAATACAATCCGGAAAGTTGACATAAATAAATGTAAACATTAGTCACATAAAATAATAATAAACTAAATAAATTGTGTTAAGCCGACTCCTAATATAATACATGTTAAAGCCCGCCTTTTTCCCTAGAATAAAATCCGAGTCGGATTATAAGCTACAAGTAATTTGCTAAATTAAATTATTTTTATCACAAATTACTTATAGCACTTCACTCCTTAAAAATTAATTACTTACACCAAAATTAAACTGAATTGTAAACCATAATTTTAATGTTGTAATTTTAATGTTAATTCCCGGGCCGGGTATTGTGAGGAGTCCCCGAATGCTCCAACGGATTCAACTACACACACCAGACACCACAATCCTCTAATATTCCAAGCCGGCTTCTATTTTGATTTAAAAAAGACAATTACCTTTCGTTCGATGTCACGTCGGTGTCAAAATCCACTGCGGCACGACTGCGTTAGTCCAAATGCTCCGTCAATAATTAAAATCAGGAGCATCAATTAATTAAATAAAATTAATTACAAGAGAACTAATGCCTCTCGCAGCACTTGAGAGATTTTTACGCGGCAGAAGAACCCACCCGGAGTCAAGTCAAGGAAAGTTACAGTAACGCCATCGGAGGAGGCATGCAATTCGTACGTTTGCTCTCTACGCATCTTTTAGCCCATAAGACAGCATAGGAAAGCTATTGAGCCCGCCAACGGCGCCGCAGAGCGGGAAGCTACCGCATGGCGGGTACTGTTTGTGGCCCAAGCCTTAGCATTTACTCTCATTATCCACATACTTGTTTTCGCATTTTTATCAAAATCCGCTAATCATGATTTTTCATAAACTGATAGTATTTCGTCATGATCCTCTCCCGATACCATTTAATGCATTTCGTCCCAATATTCCATGTTTTTATCCTCATAATTTGAGTTTCAAGGACGTCTTGTTATGCCATAGGCAAAGCGTTAGGTGGAATAGTGGCCCACCCTCCGCCATTGCTGAATACACAGGATACACATTTTTCCGGTTTTTATGGGGACAATTTCACATTTCAGAGTTTAAATTGGAAAAACTGGGTGGAGAATTTTTGTGTTTATCCAAATTAAACTGTTTCGGGAGAAAATTGTCCCACAAAAACGGATAATTTGAGGTATTCTGCAGGCTAAGGATGGTGTAGTATAAATTCTGCTTGTAGTGTAATATGTAAAGTGTAGGATCTGATGGAAAGACAAGTACTGGTGCTGGCTCAACTCAAAAGACTGTTCTGCCTTTAGCTGGGCTTGTATAGTTTCAGTAAAAACAGGTTTATAGGGTTGAAATGGAATAATAGAGCTTAGTTTCAGAATGCTGTTGAATGGGTGATCGACAAGGAAATACTGTGCCGGCCATGAGATGAAATTCTGCTATACACCCGATAATATCCACAGAATCAAGACCTAACTCAAGTCTCAACTATTTCAGAATCAACTTGATGTTGCATAAAGAAATTGAGATTGAGAATTGAGACTGACTGATGAACTGATGATTATGATACTGATTAATGTGCCGGAGATGTTGCAAATGCAAACCTTTGTTAAAATGATGATGCACTTAATTACTCGTTTATTACAAAAGATAGTTTTTTAATGATAGCGATAATTCAATTCTCTAAGGAAAGATCAATATTTATATTGATGCAAATGATGAAATGCATAAAAAATTATTAATTTTAAAAGTTAAAATAATTTATGACTTGATAAATCATCCACAAACTTTGCATACAATTTTAGAGTACAATAATTCGTGTATTATGTAATGACATGATACATGCATTACTATTATTATTATATGCAAAGTCGCATGGGCGTCGGAAGATATTAGGGGTGTGGGGACATTTTTGACAATACACCAATACACTGGATACTGGAATCATGATAAATACACACGTAACGCGAATATATTTTCCCGTACATTGTGCCATTTTAGAGCGGAAAATTCTCGTTTCGGAGTAGTCGATGTTGCAATTGCTTACATTGCCCACTTTTTCAATTAATCACAACCTTCATCTTTCAGAGTTTCTGCGGGGGGTATTGTCCCCGCGGTACTAACATTATAAATAGTTAAGTTTCTGAATTATTATTATCAAGAGCATATTTAGGACTGCGAAGAATACTAATCAGCAAAAATGCATTCAAAGTCCTGAAGATTGCTTCCAGCGAAAACATAAAGCCCGATCCCGAAGAATATTTCCGACGAAAACATTCTCAAAATGATGAATCATGAAGAAAGTTTTATTGGAAAACATACTGAAAGTCCCGAAGAATATCAGAGATAAGTGAGATAACACATTAAAAGTTTAGAAGAATAGCAGGAAATACATGTTAAAAACCCCGAAGAATACCGAACGCATATAATTCAAAGTACCGTTTTTCAGCGAAAACATGTTCAAAATCCGGCCGAATTTCAGCGAAAACACATTTAATATCACGAAGAATACTTCCAGCGAAAACATGTTCAAAGTCCTGAAGAATACTTCAAGCACAAGCGTATTCAAAGTACCAAAAAATGGTTCTCCAGTGAAAAATATTCCAACTCCCGAAGAATGCCACCGAAAACATCGTCAAAGTGCAGAACAATGCTTTCTTGATACACAACACAATCAAATTCTTGAATGACTTTCCACCGAATAGATGATTAAAGTCCCAAAGAATACTTCCAGCAAAAAATATCAAATCTTTGAAGAGTGTTCTCCCGAAAAGAATTTTAATATCCCATGTGTGTTTCCAATGTTTCAACTAAATAGATATTAAAAGTTCCAAAGAATACTTCCAGCGAAAACATATTCAAAGGCCCGAAGAATATCAGCGAAAATATATTCAAGATCAGATAATATACCCTTTTATTAGTGGAAGCATTCTGTCTGTATCTCCTCCAACAGATATTCGAAGTCCCGAAAAATGCATATTCAAAGTCTAGAAGAGCTCCGAATAATAAAATATGTAGACTGAAAAACTGAAAGTACGAAGAATATGCTTATACCACAAGAAAATGAAACATTCTAAATAATTTGGTTACCCGATGACCCGATACATTCAAAACCCGGGAGAATCGTGCCTAGAAAAATATTCAAAGTCCCAAATAATTTGGTCAATAAAAGCATTTCATCGGCCTCTTTCGTTGAATACAATGAAATAATGAATCCAGAAAGGCCTCAAAGTTGTGGTTTGTCATTGCAAAGTTAATGAGAGCATTTTGCATCCAAATCCGAGATTCAGATCAGTTAGTGGTTGAAGTTGAAAGTGCAGAAGATCTAAATTGGATTGTTTATCTCACGTGCGTATTTCGTGGGTAGAAAAGAAGCACCGAACTTGCTCCTTGTCTTCTGTCTTGTTCGCCGCTAAAGTTGAATTTATTATTATTGTGATACATAAATTATTTACACACAAACCTACAAAATTCTCCAAAGCTCAATCAAACTCTTCATTCTTCAATTTCAATTCGTATTTTTGAAATTTTTGATAATTTGTCGTAGTAAGTGTATAATAACAATGGCAATGACCATGTCAATCGTGGCGCCGGAAGTACGTACAATGCAAGATGCTGAAAGTCAAAGCATCAAATAAAAATATTTCTGCTAATGATTATTATCGAATTCGGTGCTGGATCTGCTGAAGTGTCACATTCCATTCCCTCAAGGCCAAAAGGCAAAGAGCAAAAAATTGTCTTTTCCTTTCATCCTGTAAGTTTCAATTAGTCATGCAACAAAGATTTATGATTTTAATTTACTTATTAAGTGTGAAAAGCTAGTAACATAATTATGACATATAAAAAATGAAAGTAAATACAAGAAGTTCTGAGAGTTTCTTAATTATTGTAGTTTTGTAGTTTTTGTACTTTAGTTAAGTAGTATTGTAGCATCAGATCAGACAGTTAACAAAATGTTAAAATACATATATACAATGTTACAAACAATATAATAATTTTATTGATTTTTTCTCCTTTTTATCTTAACAGCTGTAATATTAGTTGTCGATGTTCTCCATCACCTTGATGCACACTGACAGAGGTAAAAGATGACACATGCCAGAATTCATAACAATGCAGAAAAATGCCACTTTTGTTGGTCCTCATTTCATATCGGCAATGGAAGTACCGTGGGAAAGCCTTTGAAAAAGCGATTTCCAAAAAAGTTTTACAAAAGTTGTACTCGCCATTTGACAGACATATTCGGTGAAGATGATTCCATGTTGGATGATTTTGAGGAAGGTGGGGACAGTGCACTAAAGTCAGTTATGATATGTACTATCTGCTTCAAATATGCAAAAAAATTGTCGGAAATGAATGGGCAACTCGAAAAACTGGAGAATGAAATTTCGAAATTTGTTGATAGTACTGTAGAGTATGTACTAAATCTGCGTAATGCTAAAAGAAAATTGGAAGTGACTAAGGACGTAAACAAGTCGCCTATTGAAGGAGCAGAAATTATTACTACCGAAAGCAATATGGGACGCCCAGAAGAAATTATTATTCATATCAAGAGTGAAAATTTTGCTGGATTTGATTTTGAGCCGGAAGATGTTACAGATTTTTTTTCAGTTAATGATTATACAGAAAATGCAAATTCAAACTATCACGACTTTGTTGAAATTATTGAAGACGCAGAGATTTATGACGGCAATGATGAGATTTTGGAGAACCCGTTAGAAATTGTGCTAACAGAAGAAAAGTAAGTTTCAATTTGTATTATTTTATTGTGTAATATGTTTTAGCTTAGGATTAATGTTCGATTTCTGCTTTTTTAATTATGTAATTAGTCCCGCTGATATAATGGCTACTGAAAGTGATAGTGGCTCAGGGGAAAATATTCCTTGCAGTTCATCCTCAACTTCCATGATGCAAACCATAAACTCCACAATTGACAATGAAAACAGTAAGTGTTATATTTTATATTGAACAGTTTTTTTGTTATTATACAAAAAATATATGTAATTAATTTATTATCTGACTTTAGTCCAACCTAATTCAGAGGAAATTGCAAATACAATAAATTCGTCTATGAGTCCCGTTAATAAATCGAATCCTGAAGCAGGCAATGACCGTGGTATTTCCCGGTATGTAACATAAAACACTGTTGGATTCTTAAATACCATGCCCTGATTCTGATTAATTCTTGTACAATGTTCATTTGAAAAAATCTAGTGTAGTATCAATTTTACATTTGTTCCTACATCCCATACCAAACATCTTAACATTTTCAAATAATAATATTATATACCGTATAATTGACATACTATTGTTTTGTACATCTTCGTAGAACATCATGTGAGCCTTCAAGGACATTAAAAAATCCTCAGCAGTGGTTTAACTGTGTTTTATGCGGCCAAGAAGAAAACCAAAAGCGTTTTCCAACTTTGGAATCGCTACACCTTCATATTGACATTTATCATAAAGTTCCTCCTCGTGAAACTAGAAGTGAACCTTTGATATCAGACAGTCTTGCTTCTGCACAACCTTTTGGAATGGGACCACCAAATAATGCAAATGTTAGTAACCCTAAATGTCGTTTATGTGGAAAATTGTATTCT
This sequence comes from Pogonognathellus flavescens, assembly GCA_019776165.1. Classification (NCBI taxonomy): domain Eukaryota; kingdom Metazoa; phylum Arthropoda; class Collembola; order Entomobryomorpha; family Tomoceridae; genus Pogonognathellus; species Pogonognathellus flavescens. The sequence continues at coordinate 77,463 of JABASD010000282.1, read as the reverse complement.
TCTCCTCAAGACCACTTTGAACACCAGAAAATATGTCACCTTCGTCAAACGCCACAACACCCAACTACCAATAACGTTTTTCCACAACAGTATCCTGTACCCCAAAGTCATATGTTACAACAAACGCCAACTAACCAATCTCATATACCACAACAGCAAATGTATTCAAACCAAATTCGTATTTCACACCCAACATCTTCCAATCACAGCCATAATGATTTACTTTGTAAATTATGTCCTCCTGGTCCACCACAAACAAGTTATAATGCTGCTGCTTCCCAGTGTAACTCGATGAATTGTAATATGTGTCCCGCCACACCTTGTAATCAGATTGGTCCAGAAAAGAATATTCATATGACCAATTCACAAAGATGTCCGTATTGCCCTGCCGTATTCACGCTTCCAGATCAACTCAACTTTCACATCAGAACGCATAGTGAAACAAGAAATCCGAATGCAAGATCATTTGTGGGTGCGTTGCAACAAATGAGTGGAAGATATGCGGACAACATGCTTCCCACTAATCGACCAGGCTATAATTGGACAAATTATAACAACAATAATCCCACGAACGTTAATTTTAACAGAGAATTTAGGTGTACGATTTGTCAGCAAACTTTCAGTCAAATGTCAGAATTGTATAATCATAGCTTCCTTCACCAACCAGTTAACACTCCTAGAAATAATCCTTCTAATCCTACCTTTCCTTATAGCAATAACCCGGTAACCAGTACTGGAATTAATATTGTCAATAACAAACCGTTAGAAACTAGTGGAAATGTTAAAAAGTACAGTTGTTCTGACTGCCCTGCAAGTTTTGATGACTGGACAACATTTGCGAATCACTGTTACACTCACGATAATTATGGTGGAGATAAATCTTCAAGTGTCAGTCCTACACGTGGACCATTTAAACCGTTCAAATGCTTGATTTGTGGAGTCTCGTTTGACGCGATATCTCAATTGACTCAGCATAGTTTCATCCACCCTAGTGTTGTGATAGGAAAAGCTGCGTATAGATCTTATGTTTGTGAAATATGTGGAGCAAATTTTACCACCATTGGTGATCAAGTATCTCACAAAGCAATACATTCCGTTAACAATGTAAATGATTCCAAAGTTCCTATTTCCTTTAAATGTGAAAAGTGCCCTGAATCATTTAAAACCAAATTCGATTTGATATCTCACCAATACGTCCATTACAATCAAAGAAGTCCCACGTATCGAAGCCCAACTGAACCAAATCATTTCCAACCGTCAGCAGGACCGAATCATCCTTTCTCACCGCCAACAACACCAAATCATCCTTTCTCGCCGCCAGCAACACCGAATCATCCTTTCTCGCCACCAGCAACACCGAATCATCCTTTCTCACCTCCAGCAGCACCGAATCATATTTATTCACCGCCTGCACCACCCAATCAGCATTTCTCACCTTCGGCACAGAATCAGCAGTTTTCGTCACAAGCACCGAATCAGCATTTCTCATCCCCAGCACCGAATCAGCATTTCTCACCACCAGCACCGAATCAACATTTCTCACCAGCAGCACCGATACAACATTTCTCACCAGCCGCACCGAATCAACATTTCTCACCAGCAGCAGCACCGAATCATCGTTTCTCCCCGCCAACACCGAATCATCATTTCTCATCACCACCACCTAATCAGTCTTACAGTAGTAGTCACGTAACCTGTCCAATATGCGGGGTTATATTTGCAAAACTAGCCGAGTTACAAGAACATAGTAAAATTCATACAAATGAACCTAGGTATCAATTTTATCATTGTTCCGTTTGCAAACAACCATTCAAGACTGAGCAAGAGTTGAGTCGTCACCAACTGGTTCATCATGCATGGAATGCTTTCCAAGCGTCCTCGTAACCAAACTGGACGTCCTCCTTCGGAGGCAATGGATTTTCACTTTATAAATATATGGTTGGTCACTGACGAAAAATATTCGATACTTTTTCAGTTTTCCCTGTACGCCCCCCTTGGGGCTGCTTGTTCTCCCCTTAAACTCTCTTAAATATGATATTTCATGAGTGTTTCATATACATAAACGCATTATTATTCTCAACATTGTATAACGTGTCATAATACACCATGCAGCAGCAAGAACAATTTAATGTACCACAACGATAATAGAAATCATTCAAGTTGAAGCGTGAAGTGTATTAATAAGAATAAGTCTGTGTGAATGGATCTCAAAAGGGATGATATTATTTCTATTACAACTACAACTGAATTTATTTAATTGCAAACTGATTGCTAGTGCGTCATTTTCACCAAAACTTTCACGAATCTTTTTATTTAAAGAATCTCGAACTTCTCTCAAAAATGGATCTTTCTCTTTGGGCAAAGGATTACCTTATTGATATGATTCATATGATTACCAGGATATTATAACAAGAACTTAGTTACCAATTGGGAGAAACTACAATATATTTTGAAGTAGAGACTGACGTAGTGCAATTGAATTGAGCAATATTACACGGATTGATACCAAAAGTTGTGAAGGTTATAGTTTTGAATAAGTTATCCTTAGTAATTGTAACGTAGATACAGGTACGCAGTAAAATCCACGAACGAACGTGAACGTAGAAATAATTAAGAGATTAGTGAATTCAAAGAATGTAAACGATAATAATATTACTGTTATTTGAAATAGTTATACCATAACTTTATTTGCGTTTGGGTTAACTGATAATTAATTGTGCAACTGATTCAATGTATATTACCTGTATGTCCGATGGTATCGTTAATTATTTATGATGTACTTTTTTAGTACAGTGTTATGTTATTGTTGTTAACTACTAACTATACTATGAAGCACTGTAAAACCCATCTTCAAATATCTTAATTTTACAAGTCACATTGTTTATTAAGTCAGTCAATCTGACTCTCTCCAACGTAATATTTACTGAATACATTTACGGCCAAATTCATGCAGTCGGCCACTGCAACTTACGATAGACTTACATAATTACCTAGAACAAATATAAATGCAATCTCTTGAGACGTTGTCCACGGTGTGGGTATTTCTTTTAGTGTGTCAAGTTAGTATTATCATTATTATTATACGTTATTAAATGTATTTGTTTGCGCTTTGCTTCTGAAAACTGAACCACTTGTTGTAAAACGTAGGTGTTTTGCTTTCACATCCTAAAATGATATGTATTACGCATTTTCATTACTATAGTTAGGGTTAGTTACTAAAAGAATCGTTTTCCGTTTGCCATATTGATATTAATTACGTACCTAATACCTATATTATATGTAAAATAAGAGTCAATTGATATTATGTAGTCCTTCGGTTGTGTGATAAAGTGATGCACACGAGTTACAACAATTGTAGTAGGCACAAAATGTGCACCTGTGTACAAAACCAAATACTTTGTTCGTATAAACACGAAGCACATGATGAATCGATCAAACTACAGAATAATGTTAATTAGTTATTAGTACACAGCAAGTGTAAAAAAACACATACGATGAAATAAAAACTAAAGTTCTGTACTTGTACTGTTATGCTTTGTCTCAGCCTCTAAATGCAAAAATGGGTGGCTGTTATTGTATTTCCATCTATGCATTTCATGTAAACGCGTAAATAATAAAAAGTGTACATATCTTATCTTAATAATAGTGGGATATAGAGATGCAGGCAGACCAAGCCCAAAAGATGGTCGATAGCGTGATAAAAATAAATAATAAGTTTAACTGCTAAACGTTATAACTAAAACATGAAAGCAACAAATATCTACATGACCATGATTTGTTGAATGTATCGCTTAAAATATTTGTGTATGTATACAAACTACAAACATAAAAACTACAACTGCATCCAAACTGAAAAGTTGTATAGGAATGTTTCAATCTTCACTTTCCGAATCAGCAAAGTAAAAGTCTACTTTAAGATCATTTAATTGCGATAGTGAGTAATGGGCAATGATTTAAACCACATGTACATCATCCCAGCCCAATCTGCCCAAAAAGAACACAATATTAAAGCTCGTAGCTCTTAGTATTACATATTTACTCATCTCTGCTCAAGCACTCCTTTTTTAAAAGTGGAAATACATAAAGATAGCAATTCATGAATGACGAGACGAAACGAAACCAGATCTAGGTAAAGTACCAAATTCATTAGACTCTCAAAAATCATCCTCGTGTACAGTTAGCGAGCAGTGCGTGTGTAGAACGTATATTATACTCTTGCAATAATCCTAGCTCTGCCTTGTTTGATTATTAATACTTACACCTATAACATACAATATTATTATTTTATTATCATCAACAACAAAGAAAGAGCTTGATAAAATGCAACTAACTATCTTTAGTACTTCTATATATCAATCTGGCTCTGTGTAAAATGTATATACAAGACCACAGACTGATGTAATAGTGTTAATTATTAACTAACGCTTAAAGATAGTAAAGTATTATGAACTGCACTCGTTTACTGAAACAAATGCCTAGGTAGTAAATAAACTAATTCCACTTTTCTTTATTTCTCATGGCTGATATTAACATTTATATCAACTGATTAGGTGAATAAGAAGCTGTACTCTAGACGCAGAAGAAGCTAGGAGACGAGACGATGTAACACATAATAATAATAACTGCTTGAAAGCTCATCATTTTTTACACGTTCGATTTCTGACTCACTCATTCGTAGCACACAACACAACCATGCAATAATCTCTTCGTTGCATTACCGCAGTTTTATTTTATCCGTAATCCACAACTAGTATTTTAATATAGTACATTGTACTGCTATAATACACCATACATTCTACAAGAACGGTCACAACGTATAGGAATTTACTGTGTTCTGTGTATGGAGTAAAGTAAAGAGGAGCAAGTCAGTGAGCAATCAGTCAACTTCTCAAGAGAGCAGAGAGTACCTCTAAGACGGATAACAGATATTTTAGCCCCTCATCTCTCACATCCATCCTCTTGTCTACCTTTTCCACATATTATATCCATCGTGTTGTATATATCTCTGCACACTTCTCATATATATTATTTGTCTGTGTTTTTTACACTGTGTATACCAACAACACATTGTGGAAGGCATAGAGCTTATCAACTGAAAATCATTTGGTTGCCCACATAAGTACATACAGAGTTCTTGCTGTACTTAAGTACTATAAGTATAAGTATAAACAAACATAATAGGTATTTTGACTTGAAGTTAAAGTTAAGGCTTGGATTATACTAGGTCTAATGTGTGTGTGAAATGTTATATGGTGTATATGGCAGTACAGTTATTTACATTTATGAATACTCTTGTGCTCATCATCATTTTGTATCATATCGCTCTCTAATCCTACTTGTTGATGGTAATGTAACTAGTTCTTATTCTTCCCTTCTACTATACATGAGACACAGTCTATGCAATATTAATGTATTCCTAATGCTATCGTACGCAAAGTATAAGTAAACACAAAGTACAATGCACCGCAAAAATTAAACTAAAGCCAAAACTACATTTTTCTTCATTGTCTGCTCCTTTGTTACGCTAAAGGTATACCCATATAGTATAGAGGTAGGTAGGTTAGGTTTATATAGGGATGTGAATAATATAACTAAATAGATAGTGTAATAATGTATATAATTATTTTAAAGAAGTGCATTTATATATGCAAAGTAAGTATAAAGGAGAGTTACCATAAGGAAAAGGAAGGAACTGTAGTAGCTAGTAGATGAGTCTCATCTTGTTTCTCTCCTTATGTTAATAATATTTGTTATACATGCGTGCAAAACAGTCTGCATTCTGTGTTTATTTAGTTACGCTTTGCATATTCCATTTAACAATTACAATGCATTAACAAAGAAATGTCTTTTCGTTGCTGATCCTTAAACAGTTGCTGTGTTTTCTATGCCTTGGTGAGCATAGTGCACTTTTTCATCCACATTTGCATAAATATAAAGATTCTGTATGGAGGTTTACAGTGGTGGATGTGATAGGTACACACAGCAGTATTATAAAAGTAAAACATGTTGTACATACAGCATTATTAAATGAAGGTGCGAGTTTAAATATTTCTAATGCATGCAAGGCAGTATCTCTGTAAATGCATGAAGGAGATGAATTACAGGAAGCTTTTACGTTACAGGACTATTAGTATTGTATGTACAACCAACAATTGCTAATGCAGCCCTTAATACAGCTATGTGGATAAACAGACACAATATAACGTTATTTTACGTAATGTTATGTTTGTTAGGTGTGCGTATTGTTTTCCATGTAAACTCTTAAACACTTAAAAGGCCAAGGACGCATACGCATTAAAAACTTCGGGAGGGTGAAGGCTTTGTATGGTTGTTGCTTCTTCTAATGTTCTAAGTTGGTGTTACTACTATATAAGATTTTTTTTTAGATATTTTTATTCATTTTGGACAATTTTATTTTTTGAAACAGGTGCAAGAAACTAGTTTTCACACCTGAGCTGTACAATTTTCGTTCTTGTGTGGGGGCAAATACATTTCGGTCAGAATTAGGTGTATAAATCTAAACCGCAGTTTTATCTGTTTGATGTTTGAGAACAATTCTGTTAGCTGAATTTTATGGTTGATTAAGAGAAGTTGAAAGCGTATGGTCATAACAATTGTACTATACATGGTTTTTGCGCTACTATGATAAGTACCTATTTAATTATTAATCATTAAAACGCAATGAATATCTAAATTCACTTGTAAAAGGCTACGAAAACCCTGTAAAACCACAAATGATTTTTGTTTGACCGTTGCAGCATAAATACAATTACAAATACAACTGTTACTATCTATATGCAATAAAACTGTACATGTATGCTTATTACACATTACAGATTACAAATTGGAAAAATTAGGGTTTATGAGAACATCTTATCATTGTTTTATTGTGTTTGGTCTATGGCTATATGTCTTAAGGTTTATAGTGAGTGTGAGATTTTCTTCGACGGATTCTTAAAAATGGCACAGAATAAACAACCGAGGTTTCTGTATAACCCATTTTTGCACCTACCTAGATAGTTGCAATTGTAAATGGTATACACATTAAAATTAATTACTATTCTATTACAAACTCTGAATGCGCTTTAAAGGGCTTTGCCCAACGCTTCGCTTAGTTTATAACGAATATTGTCTGCTCTATTGAAGTTGCAACTTCAAAGGGAGGCTACCAGTAGCGATATAAGGTTGAAGTAATTTCCTTTTTCAGTTTTTTTACATTTACTGCACCTCAAATTTGCTTTAATTGGTTTAACTTTCCACTTCCGTGGGACATTTTTAAAACATGTTCCTACACTTGTTTGCTTTGCTAAAAACATCTTACCCTTTTGTCCAAATCAGAGTTGTGAGATTTTCTTATATGAATATTTACTTTATATAGAGATTTTTGATTTAAGGTTGAGAAAACCTCAAGACTGTTTTCATTTCTTTTCGATTGTAAATGAAAACAGCAGAAAATTTTCCTAAATTTTTAAGCTTCTTGCGAAGTCAAAGTCAAATTAATTTACAAAGCAGATCTATAGGTATAAATTTTAAGTTGTTGCAACACAAAATTTCTTGGCATTCTCAAAAAAACATTTCAACAGTTCCACTAAACCTTCATTGTTCATGAAGGCATTACTATTTATGTGATACATTTGCATAAAGTGTTCTAATCGTATAGGATTTTTCCTTTCTACTTGAACACGTATCGAGCGAAAGTAATTAACAATGAAACCCATATTTTATTTATGCCTATTAATGTTTTTACTGCTGGTATTATTTGTTACTGCTAGTAGTAGTCACGCTTTCGTGTGTAAAAAGATCAACTTATTGTTCGAGCGTCCTTATATAGGTACTTAAATAACCTTGAGTAGATTTGCATGAAATTGTGGCAATCGATCATGTAATGTTTAATGTTAAAACAACATCACGTATTTTCTTGGTTTTATTTAACATATTATTGAAAATGAACAAATTCACATCGGGCAAAGTAGATATTACGTAGATTAGATAAAAGATATAATTTGATGAACAGCATGAGATTACAATATTATTGCTGACACTGACAAGCTACCTACTTCATTATAACCAAACTATCGTAATACACAATGCTCATTTCTTACTTAGTTGCTTATTTGGCAACTAACTTAACTTAGTTAACCACATGGTGTACGCTTAGTTAACATAATAATTCCAATTTAAAGGAAACATTAGTGAAATAAACTGAAGTAGGTAAGTAACAACAAGAACAACACGGTAAAATTATTTGTACATATTTCCATGTGGTTTGGTTTGGTATTCACATCCTAGAAATCCGTTGCGAGTTATTGTTAGTTGTTTTACGTCCTTAAAGCTTCTTACGCAACGAACTGTGTTATATTCCTCGCCTGTAGTATGGTAAACTTGAAAATGTGCAATCTGTTTGTTTCATGGCAAGACAATTTAAATAGTCAATTTGACAGACAACTTTAAATTATTATATACGTAACGACACGAAAATAGTCATAAGTCTCGTGTGTGTTTAGGTACATAACCCTTCCACAAAAAATCCACACACGATTCTTACCTCTTACCTGTAATCCTCAAGTGCGAGTGTTTTTATACATACACTCAACACTCCTAATAATAAACCTCTGTCTGAATTGCTAATCTTTAGCCATTTGCTATGCCTTTGCCTTTGATGGTCAAGGCATGTCCTATAGAGATACAGCGTTTAATTCTCGAGATAAAAATAGAAATCAAGAAATACATATATGAATATTAAGCAAAAATTGTTTGTTTCGACGTAAGCAAGGTAAGATAATTTTTCCTCCGCTCACGTACTTCGTGAGGAGACAATAGGCTTTTAATTTGCCAACCAGAGGCGAAAGGGCTAGGCTCTCTCACAAATCACCATTGAGTAAAATTATTATATTAAAAGTACAAATGATATACCTATATATACTCACACACACACATAAGGCACACATACAAACACACCTCACACACGCCACACCTGTTGTGCATCTGTGTATTAAAGACATTAAGATTGCAGTTCTCATACTGCCTCATTGTCTCTTAATCGAATCAAATCAACCTGCTGAGCATTAAAGCAATAACTAACGACAATGACTGCGATTGTACACGGTGCAGCTGTAATTGTAGTAATTGTAACAAGTCAAGTTGCAATACTCCTAAGAACAGTGTGTGTAGGACTGTGGAGCAACCTCCTGTTTTATGTCGAAGTGTAAGTAAAAGTGGGTAGAAAAATATGGCAGCATGAACTTCCAAGTTTTTAATATAATAATTATAATTCTACAATACCTGTAGGTATACTCATCTATATATAATATTGCGTACATAGACACACATAGGTATATAGGTACGTGTAGGTATTTATGTATTTGTAGTTGTGTGTGTGTACATAGACATGATACGTATATTTATGCGAGTCTAAGTACTTTATTGTCATTTCTGTATTCGTTTGTCCTTAGACTTCCTATAATGGAATTGCCTGCCTTTGCCTCTTGAATCTTCAAGCTAAAGTTTCATTTCATTTATTTGCAGACTGTACTGCTATTGGTGCATGGTGTTGGCAAAAAGTGCAGTAAAAGTGAGAACAACAAAGCATAGTGTATCTGTGTAGTATTTTTGTACAATGCACACCTTGTTTGTTTGTCTAATTGTTTTTTGAGAATTTAACCACGACCAACGACAGTAGTAAAGAAGTAAATAGGTGGTTAAATGCATTAAAGGTAGAATAAACTCTAAGTAGCTGGCTGCATAAAAATGTAAAGATCTTTATTTTAAGTTTTGCAATTGCAGTGACTTCCATTTCTAAGTTCTAACAGGCAGAAGAGGAGCAAGAAGTGGTAGAGTAAAAGTAAACCGTGGCAACAATCAGAAAGAATGCTCTAGTGCACTACGAAAGTGACCATATACAATGCAGACTTACTTGGACAAAGTGTATCACTCTTCATTCATCTACTTCTTACTCTTCAGAGTCATTCTCATTGTCTTCCGCCTCCACTTCACCACTTTACTTGTAAACGCCGGATGCTTCATGTTGTCGCTTATTTGTTTATTCAAGTAGTATTTCAACAGAAATTCACCAGTATTTAACGATAAGAACTAATCTTCATGGGTGTATATACAAAATTATCCATCATTTAGGCCTATAAAGTTACATTTTCGTCTTTTCAAAGTCCTTCTTTCAATAATCAACCCTTGGGATGTACTTACTTAAAGTAATTCCGTCAGAGAGTGAGATTTACCTGTAAAGTGCAGAAAGAACAGCTATTTATGTATTGCTATTAGAAAGAGCTAAATTAAATTATGTAGTGAATTATTCCTGGTATGTGTTGAATTATGTTTTGTGTGTACACACAAAATATTGCTAAATGTGTATACACATCACATCAGGTTTGGTTACTTTCAATGTTGTATGAGTATGAACCGTACGGTGGTACAATTTCTGTTGAATAGTACATACTTTATATAAAATATCTTCCTCGCTTTTACAAGGCAGTCGCTACCACAAAGGACAATAAAATCTATCTTTCGTTCATTTTCACAAGAATAAGTATATAACTCTATTGCGTTTATAAATGTCATATAAATCCTCTATTATATTTATAGCTCTCTCGCATTTGTGTACTTTTGTAAGTCATACTACAACTTCTTGTAATAAGCAACGAACGTACATAAGTACGTTATATTTATTATCTTGTGTTTATTTTTGCTGTTACTTTTACACAACCTGTCTCTTGGCATCCATCACTATATCACATGAGGACAGAAAGAAGAGGATAGTAGAGAAACGGGACATATGTTCACCAAATGTACATACATAGTGTAATATGGCGTTAGTTTACACTTTTCACACTATTACATCCTTGTGAAGCTTGTCAGCACGTTGTCATCATCGTTTCGTTAAAATTTTAATTTTAAGTGGAGAGCAGAACTTACCAGCACTGACGAGCCGTGACGTGACATCACCCGACTAAAATCTCTTACTTACTTACTTAGTTCTTGCAACAATAATAATAATAAATATTTTATGAGCTTTGTATGTTTGTAATGTTTTTGATGTATGTTTAATGATTTTTACTAGGTTTACTCTTTTATGGTGTTATTATACTACTTGCATTATCTATATTGCTAACAAGTATTGCGTAGTATATACACAAGAAAGACATTGCTATTCTTAACATAATAATAAATCCACTAGTTTTCATTCATTTAAGAATTCTTGAAGAATGTAAAGGTAGTTGTGTTGTGATTGTACAAATACAAATGCACTTTCTGCTTGTTTCCCTGTTTGATTTTTGTCTCATTATGAATATAAGTAGCATGTTCCTATATGTAGCATAGTAACTCTGTGTAGAACTATATATTATATGCGTCAGGCATTTTCCTCCACAGAATCCCATCAGAGATTGTGAATATACGTACAACAATGGTACAAATACAATCATTCAGTCCCACATAAACATTCTTAAACCAAACCAACCAGAGTATTATGTAGATTAAAGAAAGGCTGCCGTGACAAAAAGAAACAGCAGACCCACATTGCCTACTACTTCTTGCATCTACTGCAGAATATATATCTCTCTCTCCACGTATAAAATATCACTATAAACGATTATTGGCTTCGCCTGCTTTGCTTGTGATCGTAAATGTACTAATATCACTGTAATATTATAATAATGCTTTATCTCATGTGCTACAACAGACATAGGTAAGGGTTGTCTTATCCTGCATCATCGTTCACCAACTTCATTATTCCAATCCAAAGTATAAAGGCAGTACTCTATAAAATCTCTTACCTGAATACCTAAATGCAAAACACTTATAATTTACTGGTAACTATAATAATATTCTGTTGTACACATCATAGTATAGTAGTAGTAGACAAAGGATTAGTAATTACCTGACTGTCTACTACAGTCTGTGTATGATTATGTACTTACTTCATCCCTGAATGATTCAGTTTGATTACAACTTGAATTCAGTTGACTAGTTCTGTTGGAAATTTTAATAAGGTAAGTTTAACAAAGCGACTTGTTTAACACAGTTATGTAGTACATACGCCTATTAGGTATTCACTTAGGTACTCGAACGAGTAGAAGGCACTTGAGTTCTCCTCTCTAGACATTTGTATACATAATAAATATACCTAATACTTATAATATTTATCTTGTTCTACCAGAGTAGAGAACAAAGCATTACAAAGATGATTAGGTATACTTGCATGAATTGAATGAATGTATCTTTCTTGTAGAATGTACTTGATTTAACTTTATATTTCCTACACACAGATGAGTAACAGCCGAGATTTTGTAGTAGTATTATAATGTGGATATAAAGACAGGTACAGTATAATACATATTCTGTAATATAGGTGATTTTCAGGTGTTGTATGATGATAAGTGTGTTATTTATTACGTATAAGCAGTTCTTGTTCCACTGTGCTGTGCGTATACATCAGGAGGATCAAATTGTTATGCACTTGTAGGCAAAAGGACGAATCTTGGGAGGAATGAGAAAGAAAAAGACCTATGCATGATGGCCAATTTAGCTACTCGTCTATTCTAAATACCTGTTGTCTGATATGGTTTACGAAATTATGCATATACCTAGCAGATATACGAGAAAACTACCGCTAGTCAACTATATACAGTACACTTAAACACATTTACTCCTTCTATATACAACTAGGGTCTTCCATGTGAAAATGTGAATATGTGTACTGAGTTGCATGCATAAGTTCGTAGTAAAGTAACAGGGATTCAGTGTATGAATAATATTACCTATATAAGAGATGCTGTTTTTCTTACTTAGGTATTGGCTATAATAAATATATCTGCAGTGTATTGTACTTTTAGTACTATCCTTGCAGTATATAAAGATATAAATTCTCCCCCGTATGTATTTACTACAGTTGGTAGTAGTGTTCAGATATTTTGTGTGCTGTGTTGATTGTTGGCATTCACTTTGCCAATGTAAGGCAAAGCAAAGCAAGTCAAGTGGAGTATTGTGTAAAGTTGTCTAGTCTTTCTGGCTTTGTTGTCTTCTACATGCCATGCATTACTGTTACGTTGCCTCCATGCATTCTCAAATCTCAAAGCACACGGCTGGCCCAAAAGAATTCGAATCGCGAGTTGTGGGTTTTAAGTACGAGTAGAAGTATAGTCAAGTAGTTGAGTAGTTGTAGATACTCAGAAATGAATGTCACAGACTCATGGGATGTCAATTTAAAAGGCTAGGGCTAGATTATAATATGTGATAGTATTATTGTGATAGTACTGTACTTGCAAGTTCGATAATCAGCTCATGGGTATGTGTTAACAGAATTATATGCATTGTATGTGCATTCGAAAAGTAAGTCTAGGCAATTTAACCAGAACAGGTAGGTTAGTGCATTCTATTTTTGTAGTAGAATTCTGATTTCTTTTGTATAGGTATTTGCATAAGAAACAATCGCATTATTGCCCTTAGTTGTTACGTAGTATTAATCTTTCATTTTAAGTTTAGATGGTTTTGTTTTGTGTGTACTACATAAAATATGTGATTTTTATGTCTGTGTAAACATCACTTGGCAATTCATTACAAGAGGTAATCAGGAAAATGCGATTAGTTAAATAGTCAAATCTCTTACCATATCGAAAAAATAAACACACCAGTTGATCTTGAAATCCTAAAAATGTTTACCACAACCATAAATATTTCCAAATACCTAATATGAATGTTTATACTTAGGTAGTAGTAATACTTGCAGCTTGTTTTCGCATTAGTTCTACTAAATGTAATGGAGATTGCTTGTATGCACATTAGACATTCTACGTGTTATGTTTTAATAATAATGTCCTGGAATTTTTAAGTATTTAAGCCACACAGATAGTACTAGCAGGTGATAAATGCAGTGTTGATTAGGTATGCTGACAGTTGACTCATTGGTTGTAAACAGCCAGAAGAGGTTGCTTTTGCTGGTACATTGTATTATGTATGATGTTTTAATGCTCATTGTCATTATGCTGTTTCCTTTACGGTCAACGGTACTTGCATTTAATCGACAAGGTGCAAGGCAAGCAAGTATCGATAAATGATAGATAGACAAAAGTACCTGTCTCACAGAATTGCAATTTCGAATGGACGAGACATTCTGTGCTATCTCCTCAGAGTTGCAAGATGTAGATCTTTTATTTTGTGATGTGACTCGAAGATGTTCTTCTATCTTGCATTTTCCCTGTCCTAGTTAATGGCTCGTGTCGTAAAGACACACAGCTTTCTTATATTGCTATATGCATATTATTGCATTATAAGCTAAGTTATTTGTAAATATAGTAATATTGTTGTCCCTTGAGAAAAGCATGAAGAGGGTTGGTGAACCATGAACCTTGTGTTCAGGCCAAGTCCATGTACACATAATTGCGTACACAAGTCAGGTATACTTACGTTTATTTATCATCACCATATTATCATCTCTCTCTCTTTGCACACAATATGCAAATGCACATTACTAGAAGAGGGTTAATTACGAAAATAAACACTAAATGCCTCTACTATTACAGAATTCGCAATTAAATTGTCCATTTTTCATGTCTGAAGACACTCAAGAAGAGAGGGCAGTTTACAAACGCACATATTAAGCTTCATTTACATCTTAGTTAAGTAAGATAGTAGTTATATCTACTTACCATAGACCATAGAGGCAAGGCACATCATAAATAACTTGTTAAGTAAATAAAGATACATTAATGTTCAATTTTTGTGTTAATAAGCGCTAATTCTTGTTTAAGTAACATTTGTTAAACCTGATGCGTGAAGATGCGAAAAGCTATATATAAACAAATCGTATATGCACTTAAAAATGACTGATTTATGCTTAATAAAAGTTAATTAATTGAATAATTTAATGATAAACATGGGGAAAGCATTAGAAGCACAAAGAGTGTTACGCTATACCGTATGTAACTTACTGCGTTGGGATAAACTAAACCGCAGTATTTCTTAGCATTGTAAAGACAGGAGAAAACAGTTGTTCCACCCGGATACCTTTTTGTAATCTGGACTTGGTATATAAAACTAGATGTGGTGAATTAAGGCCAAGGTAGATCTGACTATTCGCATTTTGTAGGTAAAATCTTGCAAGAAATTAGCTCAAACATTCCTGACCACAAGAAAAGCGACAATGTTTAAAGGGGGCTAAGGTGGAAGATGAAGTGTAAAGGCAAACTTGTATTCTGCAAATCTCTAATCGCTGATTTGATAAAGGTATTGCATATTGGTAGTAGTAGTAAAGTTGTACTGTACTACCAGTATACTTAATCTACGATAGCAAGAAGTATTGTAATTGTAAGGTAGTACTGATATAAAGTGTTGGCAGAATATTTCAATGTAGCAAGTATCTCTACTACAGAGATAACTGCTTAGACAGGTGATTCGTCTCATATTATTATGTCATTACTGTTTATAATAATAATAATGATGCATACTACAAATATATTTTTATACGAAAGAAACTTTATGCTTTTTTACGCTCGATCCATTACCTCAGTCAGGGTATGACTGAACGTTCCGAAATAAACATTCAGTGTAAATACTAAGGCAAGGCAAAACATATTTCTTCAGAAGGATGTGCATAGTACAATAGTAGTTGAGAATAAAATCAGAAATGTGCAATTGCCTTGTATGTATGGATTGGTAGCACAGAGAGAGAGAGAGAACAGAAGGTAGTATGGAATAAAAACATCCCCATCACCATCACAGTAATTCTTACTACTAAACTACCTACTAGTACAGCAATCGTTATGTAGGCTGTACACAAGCAGGCTTTAATAAAACTGTGTGTGTATACGACGAGTACCTATGTAACTTACATGCAAGTTGTACAACAAAGTCTCGACTCGAATCCGAAACTCAACTCAACTCCTTTGCTTAGCCAGAGGCAATTGTTACCTGTCTTGTCCTTAATTGGAATCTTGCACTGTGAAGCAAATGGCTAAGGTAAATCCAATACAATTGTGTAGGTATGAACGAAACCAAGTGCTGCCCATAAAATACAAATGAACACACACAGAAAATATACACATCTGCTCTGCTCCCCTTCATTTCTAGCCAATTCTCCCTTCAGGCTCTTTCTACCATCATAACATCACGTCTTTAAGACTTACCTGTTTCTTCCATTCAGGGTGATCGTTATCTAAATCTCAGTGTGTATATACACCAAATATATTACGTTAGATTTTCTATATACCCGTAGCATTGTTCCCTTTGTGTGAACCTGTAAGGGTACCTATCTGGTACCTGCCCTACAAATTTCTAAGGCCAAGGCTCCTCACATTAACATGCAACTTGATACCAAAGGAATTCTACCAGCTCTCAGGTGTAATATCTATAGGGATGAAATAAACATTGAAAAATACAAGTGTCCCTAAATCGACTTTTATAATGTAGGTATAGTATGTCTATTCATCTTTAACTCTAAACAAGAGTTGACGCTTTCAATCCCGAGAGAATAAGTAATACTTGTACAAAGGCAAAGTGTATTATCTTATTCTCCTACTGCTACCTGACTGTATATTGTATAGATATATAGTGGAACCGGTCAAATTTTTGATATCCCTGTGTGTGCGTGTGTTGATATTTGTGAAATGCAATTTACACAGAAATGAGCGTAGCCTAGCTTGGTAGTGGAGGAACAAGTGGGAAAGGGCTAGGAGAGGAATGTAAATGTATGACGATGGAATTGAGTATAAGAGAAAGGAATGCAGCCCAACACTTCGCCTTTATACCTACTGCAATGAAACGAAGACACAAGAAAACTTAATGCAACAATAGCAAAGGAATATTGATATAGGAATAAGTACACCTCTCTATATACAGATATAAAAGATACTCAGGGTAAGTCTAAAGCAAAGTGGTGGTGGTTGTTGCAGTAGAGGCTGCAAAGGCTGTAAAGCTAAAAGAGCCAAAGCCCAAGACAAGAAGACAAGCCCAGCCATTGGATGAAGTTGGTTAGTATTCTGAGCTTGCTGGTTCCCCCAAGTCGAACTCTTCCTGAGTTGTCTTAAGAAGTTGGGGCAGCTATGGTTGTTGTTGTGTTACCTGTTCTTTAAAAGCAGTCCTAGCAATAATAATAATGGAAGCCAAAGGTATCTGAGTTAAGGCTGTAGCTAAACGTACATATTTGAACATCATCATCATTCTACAAGAATCCCAGGCAGAGAAGTGCACACAGACACAGGCAAGGAGCGAGGCAGAGAGCAACACATAATTGCCATAGTGGAAGAATACATTGGTGGTGGTAGTAGTAGTACTAGTGGCTGGTGACGACGAGGTGAGGTCAACTGAACCTCTCCTTTCCATTGCTTGGTCTGGTCTGCTCCTTTTCTTCAGCTCAAGACAACTCGACCATTTCTTCGTCTTACATTCATTGGACACACACAACACACATACGGATATACTAGGAGTACTTTATTAGTTCTTCGACGTATACCTCTGAAAGGATACGCAAGTAAAGCTGCAGCAACCTGTGGAGTGTGTGTTATTAGTTGGAAGTGCTCAGAGTGTTGTTGCTGTGTGTGTCTGTGTCTATTATTATTATTACAGCAAAAGAGGAATCGAATACGGAAGGGAATTCTCTCTCTCTCTCCCTGACACGACAGCATTTACCATTAGATTATTATTAGTTAGTTAGCTTAACATAGTTAGTTAGATAGGTAGGTAGTGTGCTTCGTAAGCAGGCAGTAGGTAGTTATTGCCTACTTTTATTTTATCAATTTGTTTTCTATGTGTACGTATGAACTGAGTTGAGTGACGGCAACAAGGATAAGTAAGTCACTCGGACGTAACATAAAAGGATTTCTTTTTGTTCTTCGGATCCGAGCAAACAAATCACAATGCCCTGCTCGGCTGTGACCCTTAGTTTAGCCACCATTGCTGCTGTTGTGTCAGTTGCCTTACTAGCTATAGCCTTTTCCACAGATAATTGGATTCGGGTTGATGTCCGGAGAGACAGACTTAAGGTAAACATTTTCATAATGCTCTTTAATAACTTTAAATTTCATTTACAAAATAGAAATACAAAAAATACGGTAAAAATCGTTTTTTCTTCTGCAAATGCACCTGCTAAGAAGTTGCACTTGCTAAGACCTTTAGCTGAATTCTGATTAGGATTACTATTTTGATTCTGATCCAATAGTAAAGGAGACGAGGTAATATTATTTAAACGCATAATATTTTATAGATATAGATAGACTTGAGCTATAAAGCTATTGAACCTACTTTTTACTTGGCCAATCTTTTATTGAGTTTGATTCAGTGTTGATATGAGGGATCTGTAATTAGATAAAGGTTTTGGTAGCAAAAATCTATTTCGTAACTTAAGTGTGTTGCCTATGTTGCGTAGTAATAAATGCTGATGGCAATTCTTAATGTTTTGATGGTTATAGTTATGTTGTGTGTTTCATGTAGTCTCTCTATACGTATACGCAGCTGAATTTTCCTAACCGTATGAATGGCTTGACATGACGGCTGTGAGAAAAGAAAGGATGATGGAATTCTGCCTTGTAGAGTAGCCGTAGTTGTAGTAGACGGTGGAGTATAAACGAACAAAGTCAAATCAAGTTACACTCGATCTATATTGACTTTTGTATGGAATAAATGGTTGGACATGGTGAATGTTCTGCGTGAGATTGTTATTGTAATGATGATTGTAATGCAGTTGCTGTTGCAGTCATGTTGCAAGCCGTAATAATAAGTACTACGTGTACTTTTTCTATAGCAGTATGTATTTAGTTGTTGTAGCTAATTCTCTCTGATTTACGGATATGGCTATAATATGAATAGTAGTGTGACTATTTCAACATGTTAATTGTGTTGTTAATGTATATTATATGAATATGTTTTTCTACAAACACCCCTTAATCTGCCAAGGAATCTATGCAGCAAAAGCAAAACATAATTGTATAGTTTGTAAATAAATCATAAAAGAAGTAGGTGGTAACTGGTAACTTTGTTTTAAGTGTAGGTGTAGTAGTGGCAGGAGCATTTGTAATATTGTAGTAATCTATATAGTCATGCGTATACAGCAATAACTTCGATTATAAAAGAGTGGGATGCGTCCTTTTGTTCTACAGCTCTGATTTTTTAAAGTTGCACACTGTCACACCTCATGTGAGTAACACACAGTCTTTTAGTACACTTATGTGTGCATCAATTTCCTTTCCGCATTAAAAAACGATTCCTAAACTGTGATGTTGTCACAAAATACAGTAAGGACAATAATTGTAAAGTAACAGTAAGTCCACGTACGTAGTGCATTGCAACGAACGGCAATTGACACCAATGCAATGCTATTTTTAAGGTTGGGATGAATATAAGCTTGGCTAAACGTGTGTGATGATGGTGAGACGAACTTTTTGTCCAGCTAAAAGATCATCCTGACACGTACAAGAAGAATACGAGAGAACAATACTAATGACATTTTTTGCCCGTCGGTAGTTTGTCTTCTTTATTGCTTCATTGTAACTTGAGTTCAAAGTTATAGCAAATAAACTGTCAAAATACAATGGTCTATGATAATATTATGTAAAATGCCAACTTATTCCTTAATTCACCACTATACAGATTATCGTTTCAAATGGTGGTTGTATAATATGCAGAATATTCATTTTTAGCACAGAAAATTGTTACAGATCTGTATCATTTCGAATCAAATCCAGAATAATTGAAGTGTACAAAATGTGTACTGTGATATTGTGAAAGACCCATTAATTAGAATTGGAGTGCAAGGACATTTTGCGACTGTTACATATAAACCTTGGCCGTTATGGACTTTATGTGAAGTGTTATATTTTGCAAACGATATTACTCACGTTTGTCAAAAATGATGAATTTTTTGCGTAGGAAGAGGTACATTCTACTAGTGTACGACGTATATACATAACCAAATTGAGTCACCTGCTATTAAGCTATAATGGCAATCTCAATTTCTGAGACAATAAATATATATATATATATATATAACTTATAAATTTTTCTGGAACAAAACTGGTTTAGTGTACTACAGTTAAATTGCAGTAGACACTGGTGCATGTTTAATATAAGTGGACGAGTTTAGTTGGCAGAATTAAAAGTTTACATTTTTACAAAGGTTAAAATATAGAGCCTATCAAATCGAACAGGGTTAAAAAATGTAAAAATCTCACGTCTCCAACTGAGGTTGAATCGAATCAGAATCAAGCTAAAGTCAAAGTTACAAACAACTAGGCATTGTATATTTAAATTAGACTGTCAAAACTTTTACCAAGATCAATGTGTGTATTTGTAAGCATTTTTTCATTTTGGAAATGTAGGAACGAATAGAAAAAGATGGAGCAGACAATATTAATCCAGGAGACTTGGAGTCGAATCCTCTGTACTTCACGAGAACAAAGGGTCTGTTCCGTGTGTGCTTTCCTCAAATGAGACCATCTAAAGGTGAGAATTCCAGAAAGCTAACACCACGCTATTTTTCACGAGTTCTTTGTTTTTGACGTTTATACAAACGGGTGGTTGAGATAATTATTATGATCATCACCAACTTGTAAAATAATAGGCTTCTTTTGATATTTTTTTCTCCACGCAGTGCCTCTTTATCTTTCCCCTGTGGAAACTTACTGCATGAACATTGATTACTACATCCCTGACGAAGAAAACGTGACTGGAGAATTTGGTCAGGATGAGATGGCGAAGCTTCGTAAGCGAATAATACTTAAACGCCTACACGTGCAATACCCACATCCATAAATCCGTGTCGGATATCATTGTAGATATTTTGTTAGTATAATTTTGTGTGATTTATTGTCTCCTACACAGATATGGGTCGAGCAATGATCGCACTTTTCATTGTTGCATTTTTTTTCGTGTTCATTGCATTCTGGACTGGAGTGGCTGGATGCTGGAGACGATCTTCTGGAAATATTACTTCGACTGCAATTCTCATGCTACTTACATGTACGTGATTTGGATATAAAAGTGAAATATTTTGTGTTGTGCCAGTTTTTGTGCGTTACTTGAAAGAATATTTATACGGCTCTACTAGTGCAATTTCGTTCTTTGTACGTGTACAAGTACAACCAGTAACGAAGATGAATTGTGTGGGCATGAATATGCAGTGATTGCGATGGATCATCGTTTTCATCATCACCAGATCTTATTTACATACAGAAATTACCATTTTCCTAGTTTTTATTTACTTAGCAGGATATCGTGGTATTTCGTTTAATTCACGAAGAACAGGCTACCACTATATAAGAAGTTTCTTTTAAAGAATAGTCTACCTACTCCGTTTACCTTTACAGATGTTTATATTTTATAGTAATTCCATTGACGATTGCCTGTTGAAAACTTAATTATTCACTTTAATGACAGGCACGAGATTTACAGTCGGTACTCCGGTAGGATAGTAAGCAGACTCTGATTGCAAAGTCTTGACTTGTACTTGTTCCATATACTATAACGTTTTCTTTGTTTATTTTGCCGACTCTACAGGTTTGTTTAGTGCAGGAGGAATGGGGCTGTGGCATGGAGTTGAATACTATGAGACAGAAAAATTGACAGGAAATCAATACTATAAGGATTGGCCACAGGTGCGTTAACTTCCTATATTCTCATTAAATTTAATTTTGTTCCCAGTTATTATTTACCAGTTGTTAATAGTTGTTGGTTATTATGCGGACCATTAAACGGTTTGTTTGTACTTAAACCTTTATAAATGATATCCTTTTCCTTGCAAGTTGCAACAGTACTCCTATATAAAATATAATGATATATAAAAACCAAAAGAATAATGTATTAAACCCTTTGCTCAGTTTTTGTTTTGATCAAGTCTTACGAAATACTTAATACAATGCAATAATGGTAGGGTTTTAAAATTCAAATGTGGTAATTACAGTATAATTAAACGTATGTATTGAAGTTGTTTTATTTATTGATGCCATGAAAGTATTTTACCGTGAAAAAGTTGCTTATAATTATGGACAGGGATTGAAAGTTTTAGAATTGTAACTACTTAATACGTTTGTAAGAGAATTATAAACTAAAAAGTATGCTATGAATGTGACACATTGAGTAGCAACTAAAAGAGGAGGCTACGTTTACACTGGACTGGTCATTCTACTTGTCATGGCTGTCAGTCGCTATCAGTTTAGTGTCCGCGTCGCTCTTCGCCGGCGCTGCCATATGCCTTGCACGAGAAAACGAGAAGAGTGTCGCTTCCCAATCCCAATATCTAATGACAGGTTAATAATAAATTTCCTTAATTTGAAATTAAAAATTTTGCGATATGGATTTTGTGTAGGCCCTTAAGTCGTCGTCGATTTGGTCCTACGACTGGTCGTACGTGCTCGCTTGGATCGGAGTGGGCTGGGCTTTGATCTCTGCGCTGCTGTTTTCTGGCGCCGCCGTTTGCCTCCGTGGGGAAGGTGGCGGTTTCGGCGGCGCCGAAAACCAACATATGCACTACCTCATGCCGGGTTGGTCCTAATGCCAAAGGATATTCATTTACTAACTCAATTTTCTTCCTCCTTCTCAATTCTGTCTGTCACTAACTCAATACTTCTTTCGTGCTTCTTTATTCATATACCAATTATTCAAAACTAAACCCAACTTTATAGTAGAGTCAATGTTTCAATGTATATGTTCCCGAATATATGTGACTACTTTAGTCTTTACGGATTACGTTTTATACATAATTGTATGTAATTTAATGTTTAGAGATTAGTTTGTGTTATTATTTGTATAACCGTAATTGTACAAATTAATCGATTCTTTCTATGTAATCGCCTCGCGTTTTAAAGTTAATGTAATTATGTAGAAGCATCATTTTTAACGCTGGCTTAATCTTGTAAAGTAATTATAAAAGTACCTTTCATACAGGTGCTTTTATTGTTTAGATAAGTAGATTAATAATTTATATGTTAATATGACCACATTGACAAGTTTAAAGATAATTTATTATTTTATTAACTTAACCCAGATATGGTATAACTTATTTGGTCTCGGAGATCGTAAATCATGAAAATGATTATATGTAGCTTAAACGGTTTATTAACAAAGGAGTGCAAACGTAATGTAGAGTTCTCAATGATAATTTACCAGTATTATCTTTTTGTTGGAAGACTAAATTTTTTATGACACTTTTGTGATAGTTTTCTGTATCTCTATTAACATCTTGATAGACAAGCGTTTCTTGTTGTCTTTTTAAAGTATTTTATAATGTATTTGTATTTAATCCAAGATAAGAAAAGGATTTCCTTGAGAATTCTGGCTGTGACTTGGAATAGTTTTGTAAACTAATTCCAGACAAGCCACAAACGACTCAATTAACATTTTACTAACCAGTTAACCCATTTAAAATGATACAAGTCATTATTTTACAAAAAAGATCTCCACAGTTTCTGTTTTAAAGAAATATTATTTCTTGTTCACATTTTCCTTTCAAATATTTTTCCAAACTCTTACTAATTCAACAGAAGTGACTAATTTATGTTTTTTATTCATTTTCAGTGTACCCGCAGAAACAACAGGGCTATGCCTATGGTTATGCCTACCCAACGCCGTATGCATATGCTCAAGGTGGCTCGCAGCAGTACCCCCCGTACAATTATTAATGACTTACACGTTTCTCCAATAAACTATCTTTATTTATACAAAAAAATGTCTGCCATCATTTTTGTCATTATTATTTTACGACAGAGAAAACCAGTTTCATCAATACAATACAACAATTAGTGTAGATGTATGCAAACAGATTTTTATACGCAACATAAACACAAGTTCAGCGTTTTTGTAGAAACAAGAAAACAAATATTTCCCGTTTAGTTCCACTTCTAAGAAGAAAACAAATAAAACATCCCAATCTCTATATACCTCTAGTTTTGTCCGAGAACAACGTATATGCAAAGTATAAGCACATTATCAATAGAAACAAAAAAGTGGCGAAGAAAGTTAATTCATTTAATCAGCGAAAGTCCGAATCAGCCTTCCAGAGAGAAAGTACCGTATATAATGTTCCCAAAATCGGCATTTTATTGTGTTCAGTTTCTATTATATTAAATATTACATAAGAGGAAACTAAACAAAGTAAACCCATTCATGCATAAATTAACCGTGACATAATCATACTACCGCATTACATAATTATTGAGAAAATAATCTAATAATATAATTAAAGAAACCAATTAACCTATTCTTAGAAAAATTATTAGTCTATCTATATGAATGCATTTCTTGGTTCAAATGAAATTGAATACAAAATCCTTTAACTAAGTATTTTAAACTTAAATAGTAATTCTATTATAAAGTAAAGTATCAAATCATTATTAGTAAAGAATGAAGTAACATTTCACCCTCTTTGTTAACCAAGTACCCTGCTGCGGACAAAAAGTATTTTTTGCTACTACCGTACTGCATATTTTGTTTTGTATGAACACATTTTTGTACTCCCTGCAGATTGTACGTTGTAACATTGTTATCTAAAAGATTCATGAATGGAAAACGGAAACTCATAAGTGAAACTTGAAAAATCTCAGGAACTAATAACACACATTAATTTTAACAGAAAGATTTGAAAATAATTTTAACCATAATTTAACCATAGACGAGTTTACGCCATTTTCAATTAGCAATCATGACTTGTAGCAACGGTGAAGAAATCATGACACTACTAACATACATTATCATCATCACTCATTTTTATTGTCCAAAGAAGAAAGTGGAAGATTGAAAATCTTCGTAAATCATTTACTACGTATAAATAGTATGTACAGTTCACCCATGCAATCAGACAGAGTTTGTTGGATTCCATAATTACGTTTGTCATGCAATAATAAAAAGCTGAATTGGTAAGTAAGTAAGCGTAAGACTTGGTAAGACCTTTGAATAATAAACACTTCAGGCAAAAGTGTATTTAAAAATGAGGTAGTAGATGCAAGTACTTCTATGTATATATCGAGTTGTTTGTGTTTATTAACTTCAGAAAAATCTTAAATCCACAAAAACGTACGAATGAATACTACTAGCTACTATATATCATACAAACAATATAAAGCCATGTATTATTGGCTGCAATGTAATAATTTTGTACACTTAATAATAATCAACTATATTTACATAATACGAGTGTTAACATAATAGTAATGATTACACTATTTTTAATTATAATAGTAATAACAGCATGAATAGATAATTGTAATTGTAGACCTACGACAAGCTGCTGCTATGCTGCCGCAGGAAAAATGCTAAGTAATTGGATAACATTATTTTTATGTAATGTTTTTAAGTCTTTACTTTTACTTTTCCATCATTCTCAGAAGAATCCTCTTTGTTTTTCGGAATTATTACCGGCTACCTCTGACCTCATCTTTTTTTACATTTGACATGCTCTTTTCAGCAATTCTCAGAACTACTTTTTATTGTATATATCGTAATAAATTGTAATAATTGTAACTGCGCTAGTAATTAATTTACCTACAATTCATCTAAGTCTACTATGATCTAGTCTACTCTACATTTCTACCTATAAATTGTCTGTGTATTGGTAATCAAGATGTACATAAGGGTTTCGCTAGACTTCAACTTGTAATATATTCTAATTATTTATGATAATATTTTCGACAAATAATTATACATGCATGCACGCTATAATATTATTTGATTACTACATAATGATAGTAGGACATGTTAAATACAATGAATACAATACAACTCATCACTTACAGAGATACAGTCGCTGTATATAAACGTGACTAGAGTTACTTTACATGATAAATGTGGGTTGAGTGTTATTTCTGTAATAATTATTACAACAAGGTTGAAAAAGACTGCACTTTTCGCCTTAATAGGTAATTCCTCCGTTATCAAACAAATCGAATCACTTTTCTGGCTTAATTATTTATATTGGCTTTTTCTTTCTTGTTATTATTCTTGGCATCTGTACGTTTGCTTGTATATCTTGTAAGGTCATATGAATATTTTAGCGACAATATTATGTACCTATATCTATATACGACCGTTTGTGTTCACTATTATGTATGTATTACATCTTAATATTATTATTAAGACTTTCTTCCATGAAAAACAAAAATATTTACAAAACGATAATACCTATAATATTAATACATTACATATCCGTGGTAAAAACGCAATAAGTTTTTACAAGTTTCTTCGTTTATTACTATATGTAGTAGTATACTCTTATTTGTATTTTATGAAAAAGCGGGGTTTACTTTATTTGTAGCATTTGTAACAAGGTTTGTGCTACTTTCATCTCACTATATGTAAATGGATGAAAACATTTTCATGCTCATTTGTTACACGATTTTTTTATTTACACGATTGCTGCTGCTGCTCGGCTTATGTTTGTTACTTATGTACTTTTCAAGTAAGTAACGTTATTTTTAACCTTATGTTATTATGTACATTCGATATTAATTTTACCTATATGGTTTACTAACTACCTATTGGATTTATTTGAGTTTTGAGTTCAGAGTTTCTTACAAGAAACAAGGTCCATTCCTCCAGTCCATAAATTCAACTTGCATTTATTTGCAAGTTGCAGCTTAGTTTGTGTTATTTGGTTGAGATTGACAATTAAGTCATTATTTTTTTGATGACTGATTGTGCCTGGTACGATGGCTGCTCATAATTACATACCTTACTCTACTGTGGGTTAAAATATGACACACCCGCAGTTTTACATTACAACTACACTGATAGTAGCTAAAGAAGACAATTTTTTAATGTTCATCATTCTTACTTAGTAGAATCGCTTTTCTACCTGTAGAACTAAACGACACATTTTATTATTGTGTGTATAGGAGTATCTATAATAATTTTTATTATTACCTTTCGCTATACCTTAAGGGTTACCTATAGCTCGTCGCGTTGTTATCTGACTTTTGTTATTAATATTGGTACTTAACGCACCGTAATTAATACTTACTTACAAATGTCTGCTGCTTTTGTAATGATTTGATTGAAAGTTGAATTGCATAGTACAATATGAAAGTATATTAAGAAGAAGACACTACACAGGGTAAGACTCTAAAAGATAGCTGCTTTTGAAACTTTTGTAGGTTTAGGACGACTCGGTTTTGGTTTGTGAAAGTTGCCTTGCTATAGTTGTATAGATTAGTAGTTTGTAATATTGTTAGAACATTACATGTACTTTGTAAATTACTTTAAATGACACACTTTTGTTTCTTCGCTAACAAGATATTTAGGAAAGATTTTGTTTTTTGTAATTGTTTGTTTCTCGTATCATTATGTGCTAACTGCATTGTTTTACAGATTTTTCTTGCAATACTAGGAGTATAAAACTTTTAATGTGGTTTGTATGTTTGTAGTGTTTCTTGAGTTGTTGAGATTGATTTGGTCAGTAGAAATCATTGGACTCAAGTGTTTTGCATTGTTTGCTTAAAGTCGCGTACTGGCCATTGTTTGGTCCAAGGAGGGAGTGACCCATGGCACCTTCCCCACGCATTCCACCCGGTGGCCCATGCCCGCTCCCGTTCCTGCAAAGGTCATAAACAAATCCAACATGTTATTCAAATGTTTTTCTCAAGAGGAAATTCTCGGCGGTGAGATATATTTTATACAATTGTCACAAAAATGATAAAACTTTCAATTCGGGGATTGTTTCACTCAATATAGTTTCAAATCCAATGATTTAAAAAGAAAATAAATTTTAATATATTCAAAAATGTTCCCGAATATTTTGTCCAGATATTACTCTCTTTAGGTACAAAAAAACTCTTTGTAGACAAAAGAGATGAGCGAAATCTGCTTTAAAATTCCAAGCATACGCACAAATTTCAATTATGCCTCATAGGTAAAATATATTGTGGAATAATCTCAATCCGAATTGTTCGGAATTCGTTTACAGAACCTAAATTTACAAAATCTGTCATTTCAATATCTTGTGCCATGAAACTCTATTGTCCGATTCATTTGAATCTTATGACAAATGAAAACAATTGCTAAATATCTCACAGCAAACCGGAATTTCCTCTTAAAGGCTTCAAGAAAAGAAGAAAATGGTGAAGGAGAAAGTCTGATGGGAAAGACAGGAAATAAATATTATGTAGAAAGGAGAAGAGCGATAGAGAGAGAAAGATTGGAAGCACCCCACCGCCACCTCTGAACTTTATAAACACAATTAGTACTTTCTTCAATCATCATTAATTAGTAATTTTTAACAAGGGAAAAATTAATTCTTCATGCATTGTCACCCCAAACTTACACGAGAAAAGTAAATCAAACACGAGATTCTCTCAACAACATAACACGACTGCAAGACAAACAAATAACAGAACAACGTTCAAAATCACGGGCAAATCAAATCAAACTCTGTATGAGCCAAAAGTACATCAATGCTGCCCCATTCCTCAAGCCATTCCTTTCCATAACCCCACAGCCAAGTTAATTAAATTTTAATAATGCAACAACTACGAAAACAAAATGGTTATAGACAACAGACATGCAAAAAACGGTTGTATTTGTAAATTGACTCCATATACATTTAAGAAAGCGTGCAATGCCATATTATTTGCATTTATTAGATTTATTAGCATGCATGAAATGCGACATGTTTTTGAATTGAATACTGTAAAATTCGGTAATTTCGGTGCAAACATGAAAGCACCATTCATCCCGTAAAAGGTGCAAGTGAAAGCATGAAATGCTTGACGCTTCCCCGGAGGGATTCACGGAATTGCACGAAAGACAAAGACGTAAAGCACAAAGACGATCACATGACCTAAAAACCGGCGGTATTCAAATAGAAGTAGACAGCAACAGAACAGCAAACTACAACATTCAGCTTTTGTCCACAATTTTTTGGATTTTGTAAAATAATATTTAAAATAAATCAGTTTTTGTTAATTTTTTATGCATACAACAGAGTAATTAGAGTGATTAGTGAAAAGTGTAGTGTAGTAATCATAAGCAAAATATCATCACATCAAAAACTACTTGCAACTTTAGAACATCAAAAAATGAAAGTCGCAATCAAAAACCAAACAGAAAGTCCGAAATATTCAATCAAAGTCAACAGTTACCACACCAGTCACCACCAACCAGGCCAGTTTTGTAAGTGTCCACATTAAGCAATTGTCATTAATAATTATTGAGAATTCATTAATTGTTACAGACAGTGATCAACAATTTTAACATTGCTTGAAAAGCGTCCATGACTTGGTGAGCTGCATATTGCCAACAATCAGCACTTGTCAAAACGACAAGTATTTTCCAAACTAAATTATGCTAACATAATATTTTGCAGGTTGCAAAAGTTTGCATCTTTGTTTGTAGTTTCAGTAATTTGAGATTGAGGTTAATGGAGGCTGTAAACGATATTATTATCTCGCTTAAGTTTAGCTTCGCTTTCAAAGTACTTATTGAGGATTGAGGAATCCTCAATTGTCAATGAGCATCGAAAGCAAAGTTACATAATGTTACTACAAAATAATGCCAATGTGACAGATTGTTGGAAGATTAGCAGCTTACCGTCATGGTCATTAGCGCAAAACAAAATTAACAATGGAAAGTAAGATTTCCAGTACAGTACATGAATAGAGTTTGTAATTGATTGTTATTAGATAATGGAAATCAAGTAAAATATAATCAAAAATCTGAATACAGAGGGGTGGGCTGTGTATCCCAATGGGCAACTAAATTATGAGGTGAATTTGACCCCGCGCCTCCTGTTCGACGTTGTCCTCGGCCACTACTTCCGCCTCCACCTTCGTACGCTGTTGGGAGAAACGACACACATTCTTCTTGCTGTAAGTACCGCTTCCTGTAAATAGTTTCAGATTATATAATGCCTGTTATCATGAAATAATATTTGATAGTTTAATCTTTGTACATAGTTAATTGCCTCTTCTGAATGTAGATCCAAGTATGGGAATCGAATCCCACTAAAAGTGTGAACAGTATTGCCGACAGCAGGGCCGAAAAAAGAAGTAATGCCAACCCAAATAGACTCGTCCCGCATAGACCGTCGATACCTTTAATCCAGTAACCCTGGATTGGTTGACATTCAGCTCTGGAGGAGGTCTGTTCGTTTTACAAAATTATCGTCATAAATAAATATTGTCTTACTGGCATCATACAATCGTCTCCATAGACTTGGGTAAGTATAGCCATTCAGAATAAATAAGTTAAATATACCTCGCCTAAATATCCCTCAACGTTATACAGCTCTTTGAACAAACTATCGACGATTGAATCCACCTGTATACAAAGTAAATATTTAATACAAACACTCATTGGCAAATAACCATTACTGTAATGTTTGATTGCTTAAGACAACATCTGTCGTGAAGCTGTTTTCAAAGAAAATGGCAAGTACTTACATCATTGGTGGGATAATAAGTGCCCGCGATGGAATTAATGACTCTGAGGGTATGTTGAGCCCCTTCCAATGACTTTTGACCAGATAAAACTACATCCCTAAAAGGATCTAGCTCTGTCTTGAGAGGCTGACAATTGAGATAATATTCAGAGAAATCTCTGGAGACTCCTGCATGGCTCAGCTCTGTTATTGCTGCCCGATTTGGGTTGATACAAATGTCCGCAAGTGCCTAAGTCAAAGTAATATTTATTACCACGAACTTTTGTAACATAATCGCTCCCTCTCGTAATTACATAATGCTTGTTTTCTGCTCCACTGCTCTGGAAAACTTTCAAAGATGTGATGGTTTATCGTGTTATTGTTATTACTGTTAGTAGGATGAAAAGAACTCACCACTGCACCCACAAGGTATACGGACACAAGAGACCAATTGAGAATGACTGCTATGAGACCTAATACTGAGAAGCTGTAATAATAAAACCAGAATGTATTAGAGATGCTCTTGAAAATACTTACAATTGAAAACGTATGTTTACATTCGTTTAAAAACATTGTAAACTAATACTTGAAAGCATTTAGATAGCATTTAGTACATTTGATATAATAATATGTGGTTTTATTGCCATTTCATATAGTAACTTACGTGATGAAACAACACCGCGAGTGACGAACAATGGCATAGAACAGGACGACGCAGAATATTATGAAGATTATCAACAAAGTCAGAGTTGTCGGCCACCTATAAGGAAAAAGTAAGTACAATTCATCAGTTCAATTGGCAATTGTCCAGAATCAATGACAAGAGGAGTCATGTCCATGGAGAGGGAAAAGACTGAATGAAAAAATATCTCCAGTGCCAAAACTTGTATGTGTGCTACTTTTGTATTACTGCCAAATTAGATTCACGACTTCATTCTAGTTTTCAAACCGATCGATGGTGGTGGGGATTGAATTTCCGGTACAGATACATACCAAAAGTTAACCGCGTATGTACGTCATACGTGTTCCTGTTCGCAATCTTCTTCGTTTAGGCCCTGGGCCTGGGATGTCATTCAACTCATTCGCGAGACAACGTGCATTCATAATGATCATGTTACTGTCGAAATGAGTTTTGCACAGCCCAACTCTTATAATTTTGTCCATAATACCCTGGCGTCGCCGGGTACCATAACTTTGTTAGCTAGAAAAGTGGCTACAGTGTAAAGTTACAGCATTACGAATCTGTCAGGTATGAGGTATCTCACCTTATTGTCTCGATGAACTGCACAATGGAATGAGGTGAAGCAGATTTGGGTGGCTCAAAAAATCCACCTAGTGTCCGGGCATGTTCCAACGTCTGAGTTACATTGCCTTCCATGTAGGTCATCTGTGAAAGGAGCTCTACATGAGCTGACTCATTACCCTGTTAAATGAATGAATCATTGATCATTTCATTAGCTTTTGTGCGAAATGACATGCTAATCTAACCTTTCCTACCATTCTGTCTTGCGTCACTTCTACTTATTAACTTATTTACTCATACATGCACACATGCAAACAGTCGCAGCTTACCAACCATCCATAACTAACTGCTATGTTATTCTATGCTAATTACTTGATTTAATTTCACTAATTCTCTCTTAATAGCCGATATTATACAGAAACATTTCTTCTGTTGCAATAGGTGTTGCAGGGAAATGTAAATGAGCCTTAGGTTAGGATGTAGGAGCGTAACATATAAAATACAAAACTTTCGCTGTAAGTTTAATAGCCAAATCCGCTTATGGAAAAGTAAGACGAATGTATTAATAAATCTAGGCGACCATTGGAAACTTGTTCCATTTAAGAATACAAACAATATGAAATCCTAAATATTATTATCCTCATAAGATTCTTAGGTCATTCGTATAGATAGATGTGTGTAAGGAATCCTCAGTAGTAATGGATGTAGGTTTACATTATCTTTAGAAACTTGATGCATTCATATTTTAATGTGTTATATAAAAGCAATCTTCACGCTATGATTTTAAAGCCATCTCAAATCAACACTTGAATTTGAAACTGGTTTTTACCAGATGGTTCCAGTCGAATCAAACACATTAACCTTATTATATATTATGTGCAGTTTGTGCCAAATAATTTTAGCTTATATGTCATTTGTTTTTT
The DNA here is from genome assembly GCA_019776165.1 of Pogonognathellus flavescens. Taxonomy (NCBI): domain Eukaryota; kingdom Metazoa; phylum Arthropoda; class Collembola; order Entomobryomorpha; family Tomoceridae; genus Pogonognathellus; species Pogonognathellus flavescens. The sequence continues at coordinate 44,957 of JABASD010000282.1, read as the reverse complement.
TAGGGAGATTCAACTTACCAGGGGTCTTTCGAAGACAACACCCAGGCGAGATATGAGCGGGTACACCCCGACTTCTATCGATGATTGAGCTTCTTGCGTCTGTAAGCAACAAAAAAATCAAATTGTTTTTCTTCATCCTTGAAACGATCATTAATGAATGAATGAATGCAGACGTTTATACGTATCAAGTATCAAGAGTTTTATCAGCCGTTGTTATACGCTTTGCCTCGATTGGGTAAGCAAATTAAAGTGCTAATAATATCCACGCTGTGAATAATGTACTTAGATTAGCCAACCGAAAGTTACAGATCGTAAGAATCTGCTTATGTGGACGATAAAATATTAAGTTTCCACTTACAGATAGCCTTTGTGGAGTTTTCTGTAAGGAAATTATATCATAGGAAGGTTTGCATTGGTAAAGATAAGACGAAGTATAAATGACGTATTGAGTACAACTCGAATAACACGTAAAATTCTAATGTTATGTCTTATGAAGTGGACTCTGAACTTACGTTTTTATACGCAGAATAATAATGTAAACATTAAACAGGAGCGAGGGTTCTGTCTTTGTGTGAAAAAAATAATATATGCAGAACAGAGAGAGTATAAAATAACAGAAGTTTAGATTATGACTGACTTATGAGTACTTTGGTATTTGCAATGTGTTGTATGCACAGTTTTATGTGTGCATTACACAATAATTGCACATACCAACATCAACATCCTTTCAGTTGCCAGTTTATCGTACAAACAACTGATAACAAGGAATACCAAAGCAAACCACCGTAAAGTTGTCTAATAATGTCTACGGACTTCAGACAAATAGATACAATAATCAAACATGTGTGATGCGATGACCACAAAAACCACATCAATGATTTTGTTGTTTACATTTTTTTAATGCATACACGTATAATAAGTGCATTTGAATTTAAACAAATTGTGTAAATCAACAAAAGTAGACAATAAAATTGGTTTACGGAAATCGACATTTTCAGCTTAGTGTTAACAAACAGAGACTATGTAAAAGGGTCATAGTCATAGTTTTAATTGGGGTTGGTTTTTTTAATTTATTAAATTATGTTTAATTGAATTGGTCAACTTACCTGGGTTGTAATGATTTCAAAGTAGTTATGAATGTTTTTAAGGGACATTACTAAAGTTTCTATCCCATTATGAAAGTCATCATTACCATATAGTCCCAGACCAATAGAGGCGCTGAAATGGGTAATAAAATAGTAGCTTTTAATTTTTAATTATTAAAAGAGTAATTTTATTTTGCATTGTCAAATCTTTTTAGGAGCAGATACAAGAAGAAATGACTTACCAACACGCTACGCCAAGAAATCCGAGTAAAACTTTTAGACAGAGAAGAGGTCGATCTCTTTTTGCATGTCGGTCACAACATCGGGTAAGAAGATAAAGAAGTAAAATGACCAAGAATAAGATGAGCAACAAGGCCGGGAATGAGGCCAGAATCCCTAAACTCTCCAAGTAGACTTCATTCCTCCAGTCGAAAGTGGAATTGACGCGATGACCCGTGACATTTATGTGAGGAAATCGATGAAAAAATCTTGCTAGCCACGGCGGGGGCCCGCCCGTACTCAATCCACTCATTCTAAGGACTAATTGTGAAAAATGTCTCCACTTCTAAGGGAAACAACTGTGGTGCACTAATCTTTTTGTACTGGAATACAAAATGTTGGTTATATTGAAGAATTTCTTTATATGCCGACACTACAATTAAGTTAAATCAAATCAATTAATTTCCTCCCTCCAAAATGGATGTACTCGAAAAAATAGGAAATCACAGAGACAGCCGACAGAAACATAAAGGTGAATTTTTTGGCACAATTTTCGGCTTTTTTAAGTTAGTTCATGGTTGATTTGCTCAGGTCATGTCGGTGACCAAATTCACCATGACATTTTATTTTCTCCAGGAAGGATAGAAGCGAGGAATGAAGATCCTTCGATTCCCACAAGCCTGACTTGCAGTGCTGTAGCCCTAACCTAACTCGAGTCTCTCTACTGGGGGCGGAAGTTTTCTGGAGTCAGTTCCGGAAATTCCGTCTCATAGCTTGGGAACTTTCTTGTACATGGGAGAAATTTGTTTCTTTTCATCTTCCGGAGTTTGACTGAGACTAGTATGATCTGGGAAATGTACTAATCTACTCTCCCACTCCACTGTAAAGGCGACTACAATACTGGAGTGAGTCAAAAATAATTCCAGGCAAACACAGGAAGGATGAGAGTTTCTGTTTCTCTTGCCTTGCGTTCAGTTTGTTCAGTTCTCTCACGCAGTTCACTCACACATTCCCACTCTCTGGCTGGATAAAGCATCCACAGAAAACTTCGAGTTTTGGTTTGGGCTTACAATCAGTGTTTAAAGTAATCGATAACAGCCACTCCTTTCCTCCACTATTTGCGCATGGTGTTGTCTATAAGTTCCTCTGTGTGGGGTGACTAATGTATTGTAGTTAGTACTTATTGTTAGTAAGCAGAGGACTGTGGAAGTGGTTGGTGGACTATCGATGACTCCCTGCAAAGATTCACTTCTACTACACATTCACATACAGACTCGTGTACTTTCCTTTTAAGAAATATCACACACTTTATACTTTATAGTACAGCTTTAAGCTAAAAGTGCCACTACTACACGCAAAAGTCCTTCTTCGCTTTAAGCTATGTGCTGACTCTACTGACTGTGCTATACCAGTCTCTATACAGATTGTGTGACGATTACTCTACTATCTGGAAGTATAATGTTATACGTTATCGCTTGCAACACACTACACTATGTGCAGCTGCAACTGTGAAAACACGTTCGAATCGAATACTCGAATGTTTGGAGGTTAGTTAATAGCACCTAAACGACCCAAAGCAAGTACCTATATAGATTGGATAGGATAGGTGTATGTTATTTACAATGATATTTTGTATACAACTTCTTTTCTTCATAGACGATATTTCCAGATGTCCAGGATCTTTATTGTATGTATATGTGTAGCTGTAGATGTTATATAACCATTTCTGTAAAGACACTATATATAAGGGTTTGTATTTACGTTTCTATTTACAAATAGTGTTTCTTATATTGGTATATTATGTGTTCTGGTGATCCCATCATAACGTTGAATGTTGAATAGTAAATTAATCATTGACTACTACTGTAGAATCGCTCTCTTCTGTCATTTAAAGGGATATGTAAGATCTTGATGTACAGAGAAGACTGTTGGTTTGGAGTAAAACCAACAACAGATTCAAAGATCTCCAGCAGATGAAGAATAATATTGTCGTCCTCTTATTCTTCTATGGTTCATTGCATTACATCGTGAGAGGCAATAACCAGCAGAGGAGGAAAGTTCTGCTAAATTGAGTTGTTTAAGTCAATTCAGTATTTTTTACGGCAACTGAAGTAGCTAAAAACAATTCTACATTTCCACACACACAAGTTCCAATGTAAAGTTCGTGTTGTGAAATGTAAACTATTTTCTTCGATTACTCTTCGTCTCCTGTCTTCTCCAGAATATTTACAAGAACACGGAGAAGTTAAATAATTCTACGTCCTCTCAGTCAGTGTCATCGTGTTACATACAAGTTTTACAATCAGCTGAGTCAGTTACGGCCACCTAGTAATTCACAGCCATCAATCTTTCTGGTATAATTATAATTTCCACGAAGTGAAATTACTGGTTCATTTGAGGCGTTGAGTTAATTTGTAAGTGAATAAGTAAGGCTGTGATCTTAAATGTGCAAAAGTTAAGGGAAGTTTGGAAACATCGCAGTATCTTTTCTGCACACAATTAGTGCAGCAGAATTTTGTCTGAGAGACAAACAAATATGTGGAATGTTAATGGATAGACACTAAAATACAACACAACTGAATTTACTAAAGCAGCATTACCAATTCTAAAACTTAGAAGTATGAACGCTGGGTGCTGTTGGAAATTTAACTTTAATCCGGAGGAAATTGAGCAAAGATCAATTTCAAGACGAATTGACAAAGTTCTTGAAAAGGAACGGCGTGATAGACGAAAACAGGTTTGTTCTAGTTCTTCTGAATAATTCTTTTATGCTTACTAATTTTTACAATACCAAAGTTATTAATTCAGTTTCTAGTTACTTTTTTTAAGTGTTTGTAGTGATTTTGTTTATTCAATTATAAGCGTTTATGTGTAAATTCGTTTTTAGCTGGCCAGTTCATTACTTTTTTTGTATACTTTGTTAGTTTTTCATTTTTGTGTAGGTTTTCGACTATATTTATTTTGATTGTGTCCTACAATTATAGTTAAACGAACAACCATCATAGTGGCCTAGTTATCAATTTATCAATCATTGTGGAGATATTTATTATTTTGTTAATCATAGGTCCGAGTGCTTCTCCTTGGGGCTGGTGAAAGTGGAAAATCTACATTTTTAAAGCAAATGAGAATAATTCATGGACTTGGATTCGATTCAGAAACTATCAGAGACTTCCAACATATCATTTATCTAAATGCAATCCAAGGTAAATCAATGTAAAATGTAGAAATATGTAATTACTGGAATTTCCGTGTGTAAAATTAAACACGCAAGTGAAAATGCACTTGTAGTCTGTGTGACGCCTTATTTGTAACAACAGCAGCACTTCTCACATATATCACATCTATTACCTATACTAGACAGGTTGGTAGAGTCGTGAGCTTTCAGCTAATTCAGCTTGTCCTATCAAAAAAGTATTCATTTTTTTGTCGATGGGAATACCAACAAATCCCATCATTTTGCACCAAATTAAAATCTATGTAGTAACTTTCAAATAAATACCTATACAACTTAATTTGTGCAATTTAATTTATTTTGTTTTATTTAACAAATTTTTTGTTCCGTTTATTTTTTCACAATTTTTCAATTATGTTTTACCATAGATGTGGACTAAAGGCGAAGGTTCTGCTTATCTATGCTAATTTGAAGTTAATATGTTAACAATATAACGAAATTCTGCACAAGCCTAGTTTAAATGTATAAGGATATTTTGTACTTTAACTATAAGTGGAATATTTTTCTGGTTCTGTCTTGTACATATGTCTAAACTCTGTATGCATCTCTTTTCTTTCTCTTTTAAATGTCATTAATCTCGTAAGGATGTCGTCAAATTGGGTAAATTGTACTAATCATTATGCATTCTAATTGATACTTTATTACCAAACATAATGCTGTCAATATAAATCAATGTGAATACTAATAAATATCATTTTGTACTAGGAATGCGGGTATTGGTTGATGCACTTAGAAAATTACAAATCCCTTGGGGAAATCCTCAGAATAGTATACATGGAGATATTTTGCTCAATTTTCAACCGGGGTTTGTTGACCAATGGACCTTTACAAAATTTGTGCCGTCAATTCGAGCTTGCTGGAGCGACGAGGCAATTCGCACGGTGTTCAGCCAACGATCACTTTTCCAAATATCAGACTCTGTTGAATATTTCTTTAATAATCTCGATAGAATCGCCTTTAAGGTAAAAATACTGCGTATTCAAACAATCAAAGTTAAAATAAGCTGCTTCATACTATACCATAAATTTAACAATGTTGATTTTTTACCGTTCTAGGACTTTATTCCTACAAATGCCGATATAGTTCAAGCCCGTCGAGCTACAAAAGGCATCTACGAGCTAATGATTCCAATTAACGGAGTGCCATTCCATTTTATTGACGTTGGTGGTCAGAGATCACAAAGGGCCAAATGGCTTCAATGTTTTGACGCTATCACTTCAATTCTCTTTCTTGTTGCCAGTTCAGAGTTTGATCAGGTAAAGTTAATTTAACCAGTGAATTTAGAAATCGTTAAGAAGAAGATAACGACTTTAGCTGTTTACATTTTCTTGTGCTGTATTTAGTAAATCGATATTATTTAGCTATTTTTGTGATTACATCCATAAATTGTGATTTTAATGACATTTTATTTCATTTGCAGGTGCTTTTAGAAGATAGAACGACAAACCGGTTGCAAGAATCGCGAATAATTTTCGACGCTATCGTGAACAACCGCATCTTCTCACATGTGTCCATAATATTGTTTCTTAACAAATCAGATCTTTTGAAAGCCAAGGTAGATAAACTATTTTTCCCTATCTGCGAATTGTGTGAATATAAAATAAATGAAAACTTAATTTATTTCAAAGAGAAAGTTAAGCATTAAATAAACATTTGCTTGATTTTAGATTCTTCGGGGATCCAAGATCGCTGATCATTTTCCAGATTATGTTGGCGACAATTCCCCCGAGTCAGTACAGAATTTTATCCTAAACTTATTCCTGTGTCTTCGGCGGCACGAGTCAACGCAACTATTTTTTCACTTTACTACCGCCATTGATACGGAAAACATCCGTGTTGTTTTCAACGCAGTCAAGAAGACTATCCTACAGAAGAACCTAGAAAATCTTATGCTTCAGTAATAAATACACAAATCTTCACAAATATAAAGATATAAAACTATTAATGCGTACATTCATACTTAGGTATATTATAGTTACGTAACGATGTCTATGTAATGTTGTTGATACCAGTTATACCAAGTTATTCATTTACGAGGACCCGCACAATACAATCAAATCAAATTTCCTATGATATGAGCACAAAATATTTAAAATACTTGTGTACTAGCTATTATAATGACCACTAATACTACAACAACTAAACCTGAAGTGTTGAACTTACTGATAATGTACAGAAGTCCATAAGCTGGCCACAATTTTATCTACTTAAATATTAAAAAGGCAAGACAATGACACTGAAAGATGAATTAGCGAATCCCGCAAGTTGATCTTTTGCCTGCCAGTCCTTGATTGCTCTTGCTATGTTTTAGCAGTGGTTTTCCTTCGTTTTTTGTAATTTTTACGCTTTCAACCAATGTGATGTTCTGAATTTTATCATTGTTATGCATACTAAAGCTAAGAAAGTTTCGCCTGTTAGAATTTTTAAAATGTTTTATGTGAACTGTGAATTGCAGCTGACACAAAATGATTATTTTACGTCTAGGCTCGTACGGTAACTTGGTATTATGTTGAATGCATACAGCTGATGCAAGCATGTCTTAAATACTATGCTGAACGTTTCAATAAATTCTCATTAAGTGATTTTACTTGGCCAATTAGAGAATATGTCAAGCCACACCGATAATTCCTCTGTACCGAATATCAAACTGCCCAGAAAACATTAATAACAAAGTATAAGAAGGATTTCTTGTCACAAATCTTCGGTATGGGGAAAGTCGGTGTAGCTTCACATATGAATATAATGTAATGGAGTTATTTCATGTACTAACAATAAGAAAATAATATAAAAGTGAATTTAAGTCGGTACGGATTATTAATATATAGTATGGATTTGTTTATTATTTCCGATAACTTTGCGACGAACATTTCAATTTTTGAATGGACTAACACAGTATAGTAGTAGTACATAGTAGTAAAGGTAGACAATTTGTTTTAATAATATTGATGATAATTATAATATAACTATTAACGTTTTACACGATTAATGATTATAAAGAAGAGCCCACCACCAATTTATTATTAATTACCATCTTCATTTTTATCTCAATGTTAATTATTAGTTAACCAAACGCCATCATCATCACTAACATTTTACTAACTACATTGTTTGAGCTACAAGGATATGCGTATTCGAATTTCTGATTTGAACTCACACTCAAATCAGTTATTGCGAAAATGGACACATGTAGTAGTAGTTGTATTTATTGGATCTTACTCTAACACGATTATGGGCTGCTCTGCTACATTTATTACTCATTTTATTGGTTACCTTTCTAATAACTATTTTATTATTGTTTCATGTGAACAGAAAAATATATACTTAAAATACATTTTGAAAAATTGCAAAGTAATTTCTTACAGTACACTAACACAATAAGACATAATATTAAATGATTCAAAGTATTTAAATTAATTACGATTGTGTCCATGTCCAATACTCACAATACTCACGGAAAAAACGATTCGTCTAATGATGGACACAGTCACGAAAGCTGTTAGTAAATAAATTGTTCGTTTTTGGCATTCATCTACTTTTACATTATGACATGATTAATACACAAATTAGACTTTTATAGTCCTGCTGAAAAATTCAAACCTTTCTCCATTGTGAAATCTCAATTCAGTATAATTATAATTACAACGTATTTAAATAATAAAGCCTAATTTTGTTTTAATAGTGGTTCACACTAAACTTATAAAATTTGTAATGATTAATACTTCAGGTTACTTTGAACAGACTTAAGGTTTTAACTTGAATTTTGAATTTGTATACCAGGTTACACAGTTTTAGTAGATTATAACATTATTTTCTTTCTGCAGTATTCTTTTTCGAACCACAACAGTCAGTCCATGTTACAAGTTACTGGATAATTTTATCCTGGACTTATAACCAGAACCACAACCTGTACGGTGTTCCCCATCTTGAATACACACAAATGACAGAAATTATTTTCCTGGAAGGCACATTGGTGTTTTCATTTTATAGTTAGGTAAAGTTATGCATTTTCTTTGCAGTATCTAGACTTAAAGATTTCTAAAAATTTTGAATCTGAAAACTCATTCTACGTTGTCTATTTTATAGACACGGTTCCACCTTTGTGGTTATCTCCTTTGAGCAGATTAGGTTTTCATTGATTGCATTTAGTATTTATTTACGTCGTATCAGTTTCAGTACTCATTGTTAGTTAGTATATGTAAATCATTCTACTACTCTGTATCTTAGCTAATTTAACTTTACTATCTACCGAAATCAGGTTCAAGTCCCCTTGGATGGAAGACTAACCAAACTCATATACATAACCGTTATGAAGAAACGTAACATCATTTAGGAAATCCGATGTTATTTCCCATCGCTGAAGACGCCTTCATTTGATTGATTGTCGTCTTATTTCCTGCTCCTGAAGCATTACGAGAATTGTGCCTGCTGAGGTTCAGGTCATCAATGCTTATGTTCAGGTCGGACCACGTTGTGCCCTGAAAGTTAGTAATAAAGTATGTAATGCTGGTTTTCAGAACACCTTGAAGAAGTTGCATGTAAACGTAATTATCATTATCATCGTTACCTTTAAAGACGGAGCACCATTTGAATTATTGTTAATATTATTAGATGCGGAATTGTTGACTGGATGAGCACCAGTGGAAGAGGAGCCGAACGCAGGTTGTAAGACTGGAGAAAGAACAGGGTTCCCGGAAAACAGATCTGGCTGCAATGATTGTGTAGATTGCATAGATTGGAAAACTGGAGCTGCCTGAAACTGTGGCGGAGCAAATCCTGGCTGACTTGCTGTTTGAAAGCTTGGAAACCCACCCGATGAAAACCCAGACGATTGATTGAGAGGAGGAAGGGAAGAAAATACATTTGGAACTCCGGCAGAATTCGGAAGGAATGCAGTTGACGTTTGGTGAGATGAGCCAAGATCAAAACTCAATCCCAAAAGGTCGTCCGATGTGGCACTTTCATTATTAGTAGATATCATAGCATCTGTGGTTGTCGGAGAAGTTGTAGCGTTTGAACTTGAAGAATCTCCAAAGGCAGACTGGAAATCCGCGAATTCAGACTTACTACCCGTGTTTATTGCTGAAGAAACGGCTGGTAGTGGTTTTGCTACTACTGGAATTTGTGGTATTGCTGCACTTGAAAAATCTCCGAACTCTGACTTTTCTCCTGCTCTAGGATCAAAATCAGAATCCAAAGGAGGCGTGGGAGGAGCTGGCTTATTCACCTTACTTCATGTCAAAATAAAAAATCACGTTTAATTTCTTTCTGCGTACACAAAGTTATTTATTATTTTGATATCATACCTGCTGAATGTAGGTGAAGAAAGCGAAGAAATGTTATTACTACTATTAAAGTCAGAATCTAGATCACTGAATGGTTTCTGCTTCTGTTTGGAAGGTGGACTTACTTTTCTAAATTAGGGACAAAATAATGTTTGTTAATATTTAAACAAAGATGCATACAAAAAATGTGTCCTGTAAAACAGATCTTAATGCATTTTATGATTTTGCATAATTTTTGTCTTACCCATATTCATCATCATAATTGCCATAATCATCAGTCCATTTAGAAGTCATCATCCGGTCAGAACCTATTCCTACATATTTATCTCGATTCTTTTTGGCTTTTTTCCTATCTTCTCGAAGCTTTTCTTCATCCTACAAAAATCATAATTATTACAATAATAAAACTTGCGTTACAAAAACTGAGAAAAAAATCAATATAATGATGTGGTAACATATATACCTGAACAAGGTCCACAATTTCTTTAGCTTTGACTCTTACATTAAGTTCACCGTCTTTGGTTTCTGTGCCGGATGCAGGAATGATTGAATTTAACGTAAACCCGGGGTCGTAAACTACATGGTATTCTGTTAGAGAACGAAGCTCGTACATTCTATCTTGTGTAGCCCTCACAACTCGATCAGAACCATTAAGAAGAAGGTGATGAAGCAGAAGAAGACTCTGCAAAACAAAATGACAATATAATCTTATTGATAAAATACAAATCAATACACCATTATGCAATTGTTCTTGTTTCAGATACCTTACCTTATAAACTCTTCTTGGACTACGTTTATTTTCTGCAATACGCTTCCAAAGCATTCCCATCACTTCTGGAAAACTATCGTAGCTAAAAGTTGCTTGTGACAATTCATGTTTTATAGTTCCTGAAATCAAAAGCGGTATTTAATAAATGTTTAATATAATTTTAACATTGTCTATCTTTAATGAATTTTGCACACTCATTGATGGTGGACAATTTTTGTAATGTTAAAACAGTTAAATATAGATATTTATTTATTTCCGGAATTCCGATGTTTACCTGTAGGACCCCAGGCTTCGTCATTTGTGGCTTCTCTGACTTTGGCTTCAATTTCGGTATAATTCATCACCACGTTTGTTCTATAAGTATAAACATATAATTCAAAAATTAAAACCCGTTTTGTTTGGTACATGGGAACACATGTAGCAACCTAAATTGCGAATAGCTCAATTTAATGATGCAAGTAAAGTGTTAATAATTTGATTCTTATCAATTTTGTGGTTTATATGCGAATTTACAATACATAAAAAAATTTAATTAAAAACTTACACTTTATCCGCTAGCTCCCGTACTTTCCACATTTTGAAGAGCAAATTAAAGACTTGTAGACTCAGCTAAAGTTTATCTTTGGAAATGTGTTATTGCGAAACTATTTGTATATTTAGCTACCTCAGTTTTGTAATCTGTAAAATTAGCGTACCCTAAAACGAAAGTTTAATTTAAAAATACTTGTAATTTTGCGACACTGTTTCCTAGACATATGGTTACGTCGTTTTTGGTGTTGTACAATACATGTGGCCTTGCAAGTGACGAAACGAAAAGAAAGTCACCGAATCCAACTTAATTGTTGCTTAAGACTTAAATATTGAGGTTGGTTGCACTTGCAATTACAAGACGCAATTTTACACGAGCAAAATTAAGTAAGCAATAAATTCTTCTCCGCGGACCTTCGGAAGTTGATAAAATAAAAGATTACGCCTTATAGACACTGTATATGATGAAAAATGACTTGAAGGACACGATTGAAACTGTAGAAGAAACAAGAAACAGAAATCACAGTGTAGGAAATGATTATTGCATTTAATCACTGCAAGTGCAACCAAGTAAATACACAGAGCATATAAATATAGTCTGACTCAGGAAAATTAAGTGTAACTCTAATTCTAATTGTAAGGTTTATTGTATAATGCTCAATTAGCTCGCAAATCGCAATGCACGACCTCAATGTTTAAATAACGTGACGTGGAGTGTGGTGGATTGGAGAGAGAGACACTGACGTGATTGAAACTTTTACTTCATCATAAATAATACTCGGTAAATAAAACAAATGATAACATTTAATTATTTAACTCAGATTTCTGATTGTTCACAGCAGACTCTTTAAAATATTTTATATTAGCATCGTTGCCTACAATCTTCAATTGACATGACATATCGCATGCTAATTCCAATATTTACAAGGCGGAATACTGAAATCTGTCTTTTACTCTCTCTCTGTACAACCTCCTATGGAAATGATGATTAAATCCAAATAAAGTCACTTGGTGGTGGTTGAGTTTAGAGTTAAGGTGAGCAAAATGGTAAAATAAAAATGTTTATCCTATGCTATTTATGCTAATGCACATTCCTGTTGTTAATAATTGAGTATGTTGTGCTCTCTGCAAGTGTGTATGATTATGTAACTGTGTAAACATGCTAGTGCTAATATTAATATGGGGTACTGTGCTTAGAGAGATACTTCACTTTAAGTCTATAGCTATGTACCCAACATATACAGGGTGCTTGTTAAGCAACTAAAATCATCTATACCTATATGACACGGAATACTAAACTAATCCCATATCTGTATCGTATCTAACTATCAACGCATTCACACAGTAAGTGAATAAAATAAATGCTTACAGATTAAAGCGATATAATATTTACACATACAACCAACCTGACAGTAACTATCAACGCATTCACACAGTAAGTGAATAAAATAAATGCTTACAGATTAAAGCGATATAATATTTACACATACAACCAACCTACAACAAATGCCAAACGTTTCTATTATTTATGAGCTATTGATTAAAATTAAGGCAGTAGTATACATAAACTTATATTTTTCTTTCACACTTACAATACATTCCCTCTATGTGTCAGCAGAATATTTCATAATGATTATTCCTTTTTTATAAACCAAATAATATTGAATATATATAGGACAGATTATCATGCTTTCATGATGGACAAACTCAAAGAAATAAATTATACTGCTATATAAAAGATATTATTGTACGTACTACCATTTTCATAGAAAAGCTACTAATTATTTTTTTCTAGAGGTTATACTATTTTCCGAACTTTTAGTGTTAACATCCGATAAAACGTAGCATTTCTTACATTGGTATAGGTATACTTACTTTACAATTAAATAATCATATAGCTAAAATATGGCACATTCATTTTGAAGCACCCGATACATATTCACATGCATACGTACGTGTACGTAGCTTTCATTTCAATGCAAAATGTACCTAGAGAGCTATCTAATCTATAAAAAACGTCCTTCCTATTGCTTTGCTCTGGCTCTGATGGTTTGCAGGTATGTATGTCTATGTGAATGTGGGATGTACTTATATAGGGGAGTTAGGTATTAGATAAAATAGACATTTAAAATAAAAAGGAGAGTTGGGAATTATTCAGTGTATCATGTACTTTCCTTTATTTTAGGCAACTGTCATAACAATAATATTATGCACGGATGGCATCAGTTGGTTGCTCTTAATGTTAGCTAACCATTTGCATATACCTATAATATAACATAATTTTATGTATAATATAGCTAATTTTAGTTAGGTTACCGAATGAAAAACTAACTCTTCAGGTCTTAATCAAAAATGCATACACATATACTTCAATTACTTCAATCCCTAAAAATTATAAGCTGTTTATCAGCTTATAAATACTTGTCAACTTTGCACATGCAATTACTCGCAAAGGTGGACCATTCGTTAAGCGCATTAGTTCTGTACGTATAATGCAGGTTTACTCTATTCACACTTGTCACTGCAGTGTCATCAATGCTGTCAAACTACATACAAATGTTAACGATTGGAAATCTTCAGACTCTATACTATGGCTTCAATCTTGTGTTAATACACTCGAAAAAAGAAAGGTCTGTTAAAACCTTTTTGTAATTTTAAAGCACCAGACTCCAAGTTTTAATTAAATAAGATTCAGTGACTTTGTCGGCATGGAAGATTGTAATTGTAATAATAATGGCCAGTTGCATGGAATTGGCAAGTCAGGCCAGCATATAGTTGACATTCCATTCTTTCAGGTCTTAAATGCATGCAATGAAAAATATACAACATACACGGAATTATTTAGAACCGAATTTGAGTTATAAAGCAGATAATATTTTTATAAGTATTATTGGGGTATTTTGATATAACTACATGCCCAATTGCCCATGCTAACATAACGGTCGGTGCTGGTCGTGGTTGTGGCTGAAGCTGAAGACCACGATCGCATGTATGTGAAATGCTGAACTGGACCCAAAAAATTTAGCTTTTAAATGTTTCATTAGTTTGGCTATTTGGCTGTATTCTTCTGAAGCTCTGATGTGCTATATATACTAGGTACACATAGATAATGAAAATGCCTATATAAAAACAGATACAAAAACATGAGATTTGTTTGTGTATAGGAACAATTATATTTGGGGTGCTCAGGGTACAATGTACAAACGTAGTGGCAGTGCGTGACTAAAATACTATCTTTTAGTTTAGGATTTATTAAGACCGACTAAAACTGAAGAGTACAATAAAGAGGGCAAGGTCTTTCATGGCGCTGAGTTCCGTTGTTGAGTACACTGATTATTTAAGTACTTTCATTTCTTATATCGTTTTTATATTTTAATTCAGTCATCCGTCTCAACTCAAGCGATAGTTTCTAAACCAGATCATATAGAATAGAGTGTCACATAGAGTCATAAACTTATACCTACGATTATTCTCAGAGTTTCCTTTACACTTCGTTTGTACACTCTGCAGCCTAAACGGATAGAAATGAGGATGAAGGAAACAAATAAAAATAATAATTTGGTTTACAATTAAAAGTGTTGTATAAAAATCAAGCCATTATGAAATAGCAGGTAAGGACAGTAAGGACTTCACTATGTGAAGTGTTACATAATACATGGAATGACACTCCTTATAAGGAAAAACTTTGTTTTCATGCTTAGTAGAGACATTTCCGGACTTCCCATGTTTCTGAGATAGTGGTTAAATAAACTTTAATTGTGCAATTAAGTGAGACAATGTTTTTGTATCTGCAGGTTAATACATTAGAGCGGATTGGTATTGGTATCCCATGTCATTGCCCGGGACCAGAAGAGAGAAAGTTCCTTGTTTAGTGGGATGGCTAGTTAGGGAGACTTAGATTTACAACGATATAATTTTGATAGAGGAATCCACAGCAGTTGCAGTGGCAGGAGAGCGTTAGAAAAACAAGTCTGGTACAACTCACCCCCAACAACGATGGCCCGACGTGAGTAGCACTGCAAATGCCAATGGGCGATGAGTTTGCAGCCACAAGCAGACTAACCGCGGTAGAATCGAGTTCTTCAAGGGATACTTGTGGGTCTCTTTAGGAAAACCAACGGATAACCGGATACCATTGGTTGGTTGTAGCAGAAGGAGTAAATCGGACGCTTGTGTATTCATCTCGTTGCAATTTGTGTGAACCGTAATACCAACCTATGTTCTTGACTGGAGGAAACTTTTCCGTTTCATTTCAAATTCAAATCTACAACAACAGAATCATCAGGTGAATTTATCGTTTTCAAAATTTGGACAGCAAAAATATTTTAAAATGGTGAAGGCTAAAGCAAAAGTTAACGACAAGGTAAGTTGTTAAAATTGTCTTTAATTATCACATCCTAAAATTAAAATCTAGTTTTAAAATATTCGTGTCACTGATTTTTTATTTTATTATTGTAACAGACTCTTGAGGTCCTTACAAAAACAAAAAAGGGGGCACCGAAAAATGCAGTGAAACCTAAAGAGCCACGTCCTAGGTCAAGATCTCGGTCCAGAACTCCAGGCAGGGTATATTTCCAAACATTTATATTTAACTTTATAAAAGTAAACAACAAAAGCGCGGGCTAAGGTACAACAGCTTATTACTTCATGTTCGGTCATTTTAATTGTTTGTTGTGGTTCTACGTTTTGTCCAAACATTTTCAAAGTATTAAATTACAACTATTTAAAAATAAATATAATTTCTTAATTAAACATACCTATGCTGAAATGTTGTACAAGATGAAATCTTATAGATTTTCAAATAGACAAAATGAATGTGTAAAAATACACATTTATCATATTAATAAATTAATATTAATTTATTTTATTTTAATAATAATTTTAACAAAGATTTGCAACAAAAGTATTAAAAGGATAATGTTGTACATTTGTGGATTTTAGAATAATGAAGTATAATCAAATATTTAATTTTGGTTTGTTAAC
This sequence comes from Pogonognathellus flavescens, assembly GCA_019776165.1. NCBI lineage: Eukaryota > Metazoa > Arthropoda > Collembola > Entomobryomorpha > Tomoceridae > Pogonognathellus > Pogonognathellus flavescens. The sequence goes on along the minus strand of JABASD010000282.1, from coordinate 28,859 downwards.
ATTTATGTATTATATGCTTGTATTTGTGATTACGCAGCCGGCAAAGGCGAAAGTGGAGAAAGCAGTGAAGACAGAAAAGGCAGTTGTCCAAAAATCTGCAGCAAAGAAAGAGTCCACAAAAAAGCCAAAGAAGGTTAACTCAGTTGTTGAAATTAAAACTGATCCACAGCTGAAGAGGTTGGACACTGAACCAAAGAAGAAAAGGGGTGGTTAGTATCCAACACAGAAAATAAAATTAACTCAAGTCAATGCAATTTATTTTCAATCATTCGCTAACATAACACTCAATTTTATAATTTCAGCTCCCAGAAAAGCAAAGACAGCTTCTGCTAATAATTCAACACCTCAAAAGAAGGCACAAGACATTGCTACCCCTACAAGAAGACAACCCCGTCGTTTAGCGGCGGTGAATTCGGGTAACTCTCATGGGCTGCATAAAATAAACGAGGATTATGTGGATTCCCCCATAACCGTTGATTTCAACAATGACGAACACGAAGAAACAAATACGGGAGGTGGCGGGTGGTTCTCAAGATGTTCTGTCATGTGAGACATATATTAAGTTATTTTTGTACAAAATGTCCTGAACTTTTGAAATAAGGAAAGGTTATTTTAGTTCTTTTAAAAGTTATATAATTAATTATCATGTAAAAACTACAACAGCCATTTGTGTTTATTTTACCTTTAATTATCCCGTGAATGACATATTGTCAAGTCGTCATTTTTAGTAGCCGAATTATATAATATCCATGACCCGTTGATGATGATGATGAAATTCGTCAATTAGTTAGAGGTTCATTTTTATTTAAATCCATTTGTTGGATTTTGTTGTTTTTTGTACCTATATATACAAGACGATCTGTTCATTATCATTATGGTTTGTTTTTGTTATTAGTTATTATATCATTATTTTGAATCTGTAAATGATAAAATACTTTTTCTACAGATTGTAGCTATAGATTTTATAAGGAAAACTTCAAAGTCCTCCTTCATGGTGTGGTAGGAGTAGAAGTAGAACTAGCCAGATTAATAGATTCTAAACCATGATGCTTAAAATTAAATATTTCGAATTAATTCAATCAATTGGCAATTAAAAAGCATAGTGTATTAGTAGTTGAGAAAATAACAAAAATAGCTTGCATTATGCCCTAATTTCTGATGAGCGTAATTAAGTGTTTTTTACCCTTTTAAACGTTTTTATCATTGAGACTTTCCTTTAGGTATTTTTCCATCGTATGCCTTTGCACTTGTACACGTATTGTTAATTTTATCGTTACAATTCTACACTGTAGATTTAAGTGTAAATATTGTAGTGAGTAGTTGTAGCAAAGGAGATTAGTCTTTTAACATCCACCGAACCGAAATACTCATTTTTCTTATCACCTTAAGATTCAAAATGATTGACATTGTTTCACATAACATTTTATTCTATTTGTTGAGCAAAGCATATTTATGTAAATGAAATATTAGTAAGCATTATAAAGGTTTCACACTGTTAACTCTATGAAAGGTACACAAATCCAATAGGTACACACACACTAAACACTTAATTTTTTAAAATAGATATCCTAACCCTAACCAACCACAAATTAGTTATATAGGTAAGTAAAAATTATGTAAAATATTATGACATGTACAACAACATAAAATTAATCACGAATTTTAATGTAGCTACAAAATTTTTGTCTCTCTGTTTAACTTGTTTAAATGTGAATGAAACACGTTAGTACAAAATATACAAACAATGTGAGTGAACTACCACACATAAATCTCTTTCAAAAGTAAAACCTGTATACATATAAACATTACGTAGTGTACAATTTTATGTGAGATTTCATTATTATTATTATTATTAATATTATTACGGTATGAATGAATATTTGCTCAAAAAAATACATGCACAATAAAATAGCGCAATGCCAATGAATAATGATTTGATAACAAAAAAAACAAAATCTTACTTTTTTTAAAAGTACAGAGTATTAAACTCAAATTAATACCATAAATTGTTTCAAATGAATGAGTGTATTGTATTGTATGCCCAAATACTAAACATTACTTTTATTTATTATTAGGTACTACATACATAATACATAAGCACCTTACCTACACGTGTACAACAATGATTGTTTTCCTATATTAGTCGAACCTACAATATAATGCTAGTATTTAATTTTATTTAATGTTAGCTTAGAATACTCCTTTTGTGCAATACAGCTTCGGCTTATTTCAATAGGTTTGTAATCAATCAACCGCACTAACACTAACAAGAATGAAATACATAGTTAATATTTATAATGTCTTTAATTCTTATGCAATAATTATTACAACAGATCAGGACGCAACAAATCTCTATAAAATAAGGAAATTGTGTGTTTTATCTTAATCTTAAACAATGATATAAACACTGCCCTAAGCAAGGATGATAAAGAAAATGTTTTTTTACCAAGCAAACTAGCAAACATTAATAATTATTACGAACTTGGCCTACAATACAAAAATAGAATTTCCTCAAGTTAATATTTATACCTGGTCTCTCTCCTAGTACAGTACAATGTTATTATGTTTCATATATACCAGTATTCGGTTGCTACTTCTCTAAAAGATGTAACAAAATTGATTTTTTCGGTGTACTTATTTTAAGCAGCTCAATATATTTTAATGTTTGTGTTGTTTGATTAGTATTAGGAGTAAGAATATAATCTAAACAAACTAAATACATTGAGTGTATTTATTTCTAACTTTTAGTATAATTTTAATTGCACAATGGAAAGTTTTTAGCGTGTGAAGGGAATCGAGTTATTTTATTTATTGATAGTACCTTGGTAGTGTAACAATGATATTATGACAAAGTACACCTTTATTTATCCAAAACCCGGTTTAGTTTATGAAACTCTTATTATCATAGATTACTTCATGTAGATTAGTTTAGTAAGATCAATGTCTATACTGCGTTCTCCTACTACTCTAACCTAATTACGTTACATTATGTACTCAGAGATTCACTAAATACGATATCTATTATCTTTACATACTGTATTATGTTGCACATAGTTTCAGTGGACCTGATGCTTACAGTTTAAAGTATGATCTATATAAAACTATAAATAGTCGTATTCTATGATACACAGAGCTAATGTGCGTACTAGAGTAGAAAAGTTCGCTATAATAATATAGCGTTATAGCGTGTTGTAATGTAATGAAGTTTTATTAGTGTAGAGGTACAAGTACTATTTGTAATGTACCATTCTCGTTTAGTTGTGTGAAGAAACACTAAAGGTAGTTGGTAAAAATGTCAGCAATAATACTAAGAGTTTAGCAAAACTTTATTTTACAATAGTTTTACTCTAATGTTAAAGTATTATAGTTTTATTGTACATGAAATATTATATTAATTATGACTATGACAAAGAGTGTATCCTATGCATTTACAGATAATATATAAAAATCTATATGAAATATTTGTATGTGTATCGAAGAGTTGAATTGCATAATTGTCATTGTTATAAAAGAATATATAGGAGAATGTTGAAGAGAAGTATATGTAAGTGAACTGTTGGTTAAATACTTGTTATATAAAATAATATGAGTAAAATGTAGTTAAATTATGATTACAACAACTACAAGTACCTATGTAAAACACTTATACTATACTTATATACACACAAATCAATAAAATTGCGGATGTGGCTTGATTTTCTATTTGCCCTTTGAAACATTGAATGTGTAGTTAGTAGTTGTTTGAAAGATCAAAGATGATTCGAACGCTATTTATTGTCATGTTCTGTTGTCTGTGTGGTAGTGGTGTGTGTAATGCAAAGTCTTTGATCTTGTCTTACCTGAAACTCAATTGTATTGAATGCACAACAGTAATAATGACCTCATTATTGTCAATGTCAAAAATCGAGTTGTTTGAGCCACAGCCAAGTCAACTTAAATCTTAAGTCCGGTCAAGTGAACTTTGCATGATATGATAATTCATTCATTTCATTAGCAAATCGGCAACTTATGTGTTTCTGCCGTCGCCGTCTTGTTCGCCTTTTACCTTACATCATAATAAGATAATAACCATCCATCCCTCTTTTATTCCTCATCACTCTCCGTATTTCTTTACCTTTTCTATCCTATATACTCCTGCTACAACCACTACCACTATCTTTCTACTGCAAATTAAGTACGTGCATACTTTACATACTCAAACTGAAATTATCAAGGGATTTACTATATTGTGGTACTGGTAAAATGCCCTACCCTATACCTACCTCTCTGCCCTGATCAACATTGTAGTACTATTAAATACTGTTTGTTATTTGGTTTTGTTATTGTTCCTCCTAGTGCCAGAATCCCAGTACCACATACTACTACTACTACAAGTGCTTATACTCTGTATAGAGTTCTTAATGTGTTTCTATGGCCTACACTACTATCTTCTAATATCTAACCGCTACCCTTATTATTTTATACAGTAGAAAAACGTGTGCAGTACATAATCACACATGATTAGAATATAGCTATGCAGTCAGTGCAGTGTATTATGTATGTAGGATGCAAGTCAACGACAAATAGCAGCCACAGCTTTGTGTGGCATCACAGGAGGATCATCATAAACCTGTAGATATGTAAACACAGTACTTAAATATAAAAACAAAAACAGGTATTTCCCCGTCGTAGTTTCTAACGTCTAATATCTGTTGCTCATCCTTGTCTCATTCTCTTCACACAGCTCAAAGCCTTTTGCTCACTCAACTTCTACACAACCAACAGCCATCAAGCCGCAGCAGTTATACTGACTTCAAAAGCAAAGAGGATTCTTTAAATGCGGTTTTATGATTGTAAAGGAATAAGTTGAAGCTGATTTCTTCCCAAGTGACATCTCTGTATGTAACCCTTTCTCCGGATGAGAGGCACATTCGATGTATCAGCACAAGATGCCACAAATGAAATGAAACCTTGTGTCTGTATACACTCGAATGGAAAATCACTTTGTCATAAAGGACAAAGATTTTCCACTTTGTTTCATTGTAACCGTGTATGGTGCTTATGACGTTTCGCCTGTTAAAATCTTAATTGTCAATGGAATACCTTTATACTTGATTCACATACTTTGTTAGCCTTAGCTTAGCTCTCTACTATTATTTGCTGTATTTCCTTCCACTCTCCTACTACTACTACTATACCACTCGATGTATTGTGTGTACTATGAACTGTTACGATGTTTACAGTTTACTACATGTTTATGTGAATTGTGTGTGAGTACTGTGCATGCATTTTATGTTTGTGTGTATATCTTCTGTCTGCTAAAAAGGTGTGCATGTACGTTCTTTTATAGCCATGCTATCTCTTATTGTCATTTTATACGTTTACTATAATACGCTCAAGTCAATAAGTCTATGTTTGTTTGATTCCACTATACAGAAAGCAACGCAGCTTTGCATTTTCATTGTAGAAGTCTCTTTACTGTTTTCTGTATGTACATATAAGTAGAAAATTCTGTGTGTGTGTTCTGAGGTGAATTTGAAAGCCTTGTCTGTCAATGCTAAATGTAATTTTGCCCATATTAATCTTGTTTTTTTCGGACATTACTTATTATACAGATACAGATACACTTGCATCGCATCAACTCAACTAAAAAGGATAGATTCTTTCTTTTGATAGTGTAGTATTTACGATGTACTCTTCTCACAGAGACATAGGACTGTGGTATGTCTATATAAATACTTTGCAAATCTGTTTAGCAGTGAATGACTTTATGTCGCTTATCGTCACGTCAACTTGTCATGAAGTTCGTCGGTACTACATGGCCTTTTATGTCGTAGCACGATACAAATAGAATGGAAGATCAAAAATACCATTCACGAATTCTCACCCAAAAACATGCACATGTTACTTACATGTTGTCTTCTGAATGTCTAGTAATAGGTAGTTATGGTCTATGTACATAGAAGTAGAGCGAATGCATTTTAAAATTACAATAGAGATGCAAAGTGACTAATAAGGAGGTATAGCGTGAGCAGAAGGAAGATTTCGTCTTTGGGAATATATGCGATGCCCTATGCATTGAGGGGATCCCTCGACAACAAAGGGCTTCTGTTTAATTGCTATATTATATTTGAAGGAAATATGCGATGAAAGTTCTGTTTGGTATTTAGGCACTTCTTCTTCTTCTTGGGTTTTACAGAAACGAAGAACAAGTGTTTAATTACTTTGTGATGTTCCTATAAGGGATGTGGCCTGCCCACAGGTGTATTTATTACAAGTACATTTTTATATGTACAGCCAAGGGATCCTACTCTCAATTCTAAACCAACAGAAAGATTCTCCTCTTACTTACCAATGTTCTAATATTTGCTGTGCCTTTTTCGACTTGACTTGACTTTTGTAATAGACATCTGCTAATATAGCAAAATTATATTTCCATTTACCACGCTTGTGTTTATATGTAGAGTTTGTAGAAATGTGCCGTGCATAGTAATAAATACCTGCCTTATGGCTCATCTCATACTGTGCGTGGTAAATAATAAACGTAATGTTATTTACATACACTAATAATAACAACAACGTAATATTCGACGATTTCAAATAACCAAAGCGCTACAGAGTGGTCCCAAAGTTAGAAAATGACAGGTTCTATATACAAAAGTTTAAAGTGCCATTGTTCAAGGAAATTGATAATGATACGCTGTAGGTAAACAATACCTATAAGCTCAGAGGATTAACAGTTTAAAATTGTATGAAAAGCTCTTGATACTAAAACGATGTCATCCGAATTGGTCTTTGTACAGCACAACGAATTCTATTTCCGTATTTCATGATGTAATAGTCAATCGTACAACATCCTTACACATAATGTGCATGCGACTTTTGTGCAAAGAATTTTTTTAATAAAGAACGTTCTTTCCTCTTGGTAGTAGTAGGTTCCGCAAAAAACGGATATTCTATATTTACTTGACTTCTGACTTCTATTAAAAGCTTTGGAGATGATGACAATTTGAACATTCTTCCTACAGCTCAACGTAATTCTGTGAGTCAACACATTTCCTCGCAAATGCTGTATCCTGCCTATATACACCTCATCCAAAAGTACGAAAAATTGACAATGTTTACACTGAAACTGTATATACCAGGTTTATCTTTACAATAAAAGTGCCATTATGTTACAAGATTAATGTGTTACTTACACTTACCCCATACAAGTATACAAACAATGTTATCTTATCCTTTCTGCGATAGAAGTAGTAAACATATTTTTGATTTCACATTTTTTAACTGTTTATTCCTGATTAGCTTTTGTACTTGTGCAACGTAACCATAAAAATAACTATAGACAGTAGATACCTTAACTTAAGTAATTGTAATACGATTACTATAATTATTAGGAGTTTCCTCGTTCATTTAACGAATACTAATTGATAAAACACAACTAATAGCTAATGCCTTTAATTGTCTACTGCTAATGGTATTTAAGGTATCAACTTGCCCCCAGAGAGTTAGTTAAAGTTAATAATAAACTGTTACTACATCTCTCCAATCGTTATAGTCCTTTTTATTCTTGAATGAGTATTTAATTTACTACTTTTAGGAATCCCAAGAGTTAATCAGGAAGTTTTGTTCTATTAAAATCTAACAATGCATGACGAATCACATGAAAGACTATTACTAAACAATAAATGCATTTTGCTAATAATAAATCAAGCGTTTGTTCTACTAATACCCTTTGCACCACCAGCAACACAAACACAAAATAATCTCACATACTACAAAGCATGAATTCAATACATTCACAAAGAAAGATAAAGCTTGTAAAGCCTTAAAACCTATATAATCTCACAAAAAATTTCTTCCTGACCGCTCTGTATACATTCAGATGCACACACACTCAACGCTTGATTCATATTCAGATTCACATTCTGATATTCCTCTATGTATATGCGTATACAAATGTATACACGCGTGTGTTGTGCGTTCAATGATAGTAGTACGATACGAGAGATGTACCTACAAAATACACATCATACTCATACCAACAAAACTATCATACACACGAATACAATGTAATAATATGAATCTCTCTCCATGAATATATATACCTACTCTACTATATCTCGTACACACACAGATACATCAAACATCACTACTACTATTATTTTCTATATAAAATCTAAGTAAGTCCTGTACAAGCAAAGAGATTGTGTGTGTAAGTGTCTACTAATATACGTATAGGTATATACATTTCTTTTACAGGTAAATACTACCAGACACGTAAATAGTAGGTAGGTACTATACAATACAGACACAGGTGTAGATAGTAAGAAAATTATAATGAAGGTATTTTATTTATTATTATAAATATAAGCTAGTCCGGCCCGATGTATCATCATGGTGTATTGTAAATGAACGCTGTACCTGTGTGTATAGCTTTATGTAGTGTGTTTTCTGTAGTATGTATCACAATGTATGTACATAGTTATACTGTGTATTGTAATTGTGTTGTTGTATGAGCTTGGTGGTAGAGATGATGATGGTTTGAGTATAATGATAGTAATGGTAGAAGTAGTAGTAGTAGTAGCTTTAGTAGTTAATAGTGTTTTGGCTTGACTTCTTCTTGAGTGAGTGCGTGTAGGGATATTATAGTAGTAGTAGTAGTTGTTTTGTAGCTGTAGTATCGTGTGGTTCTGTGGCCAGAGAGAGAGAGAGAGACTTAGAGAGTAGTATGAAGTGTAGTTAGTTAGTTGTTGTAGTCGTAGTAAGGCAAAGTCAGTGTAAAGTTGTAGTAGTAAAAGGATGAAGAAATACTTGAACTAAAGTAGGACATGCCAATACACAAGAAGTTGTACAAGTAAACTAAAGTGACTTGAAGTAATAGAGAGAGAGAGAGAAGTGAATGGTGAATGTATTGCAGAAGTAGTGATATTATTGTATAGAACATACACACACATCTTTCTGTACACAAGGCACCTTCTACTACTACTACTACTACTACTGCGAGTGTTTTGCTGTTATATTCTTTCTACTACTACTCTTGTACTTATATTTCTCCTTCGACCAGTTCTTTAGTTAGTCTTATGTATATGTAGTTGGTAAAAAGTAAACTTAGTAGTCTGTTTATAGTTTTAATTAAAATATGGTGACAGATTGTCCAAAATTCATCCCGAATATTTTCAACAATTCCAAATGTTCCAGTTGTTTCAAAACTCGGGAGGAACATGGAGACATCGCTCTAGACTCAAAGGTAATTTCCAGATTTATGTTGTAGGGGAGAGAGAAATATAAATACAATGCACATTCACATCTGTGTAAATATTATAATGTGCTGGGGCTATGCTGTGTATTTTACTAACTAACATGTAATTGTTTATATTGTATGTGTGTTATGTGGATTTCGTGGATATATGTTTTTTCGTTTTGTCATTTACAGTCATTGAGACGAGTGGTAAAATGCGGGTATTTGTTTATTGCTCCGAGAGACTGGGACTTTTGTAATCCTTCTGTACATCGTACCAAGGTGGGTTTAAAGTTTTATTAATTGGTAATTTGTAGGGGGAGATATTTTTTATGGTTTGTTTTTTGGGAGTTAATTATTTAAATGGGGTATTTTTAGAGATGGCAGCGACGATGGTTTGTCCTCTTCAGTGATGACCAGCTGACTTGGTCCATCGATGAACAAGTAGGTTACTTTTTAAGCTCATCTTTAGAGTAAGACACGCTCTACGATTTACTAGGCCATTCGACTGAAAGCTACACAGTGATGTTTAGTGTAGAATATAATGAAAGTTTTCTAAGCTTACATGACAAACAGGGTGTCTATTGGGTTGAAAAGAAACAATTAATTTGCTGTTATGTGTTTCTTTAGCCTGACACAATCCCTCAGGGTTCCCTGGATATGCGGGAGATACTCGAAGTTAAAAATGCTGAGGAAATTACGGAAAATCCTTACAGCTTGGCCCTTACAGGAAAAGCCACAACGTTCATTAAGGGAATTAATAATGAAGATATCAAGAGTTGGATGTCTGTGCTTAATAAATATGGAAATAAAATCATAACGACTGGCGGAGGAAAACGAAGTTTGACTTTGCCAGGAGGGTTTGGTAGTGGGACGAGATTCGGTAAGTGCTTCCTCAATAAGTGAATTTAATAAAAGGGTAGAAGTTAAGAAGAGTGAGGAAGAAAGTAGAAAATCACCCTGTGTAGTGTTTTACGGGAATATTAAAATGGTGGTTTGTGAATGTACAGAAACGGGTGTAGTCATCGGGCCTTCACGACCAAGATTTCACAGTGTGACGACAGCTTCAGCCGCAACAACTCCGTCCAGTACTTACGGCAAGTCTTTAATTGGTCCAAGTGGTGGTGTTGGGACAGGGGCATTAACAAGTCGGTCTGTCTATTTCCACTTATCGAATGTCCCCAAGGGGAAACATTTCCAGAGCTTCGTGCAAGCCTCTGTGTTTGCTTCTGCAACCCCACCAGCCTCTTCCACTTCTACTTCTCTATCTGCATGTATTCTTTCTTCTGTTTGTTGTTTATTATTTTACTCAATACTTACCATACAGTAGTCTGACTATTTCTAAGTTTTATTTTTCAATTACTTACTTATCCGTTTGAAATTCGCATGTATATTTGTATATTATACTATACACTTTCATTTTTGTGGCTTCTTTATTTGTTTGTTAATTGTTTAATACGATTTACGATGGTATCGACAAAGAAAACATGTTGTGGTTGTACAGGTAGAATAAATTTTTAATTGAATGATGTTTACAGCTTCCACTGAGATTGTAGACTCAACACCATCTCCGTCCACTTCTGGCTTTGGAAAGTGTTTTGAATCTACAGATACCACAGATTTCAGTTCCACTAATTCGGTAGGCAATTGATTTTTATTGTTAGTCTGTGGAAAATATTTTCAAGGTTAATCAAGTGCTTGAAATCTGATTTGAGAATGTTTTTTTGGTTTAGCTTCGTGGTGATCCTGATGGTTGTGGTGGACTTGAAACTTCAGATGGTGGACCTCTTAGGAAAGGATGGTTACTTAAACACACTAATAATGTAAGGACCTTTGTTAAAGTTATATAAAATCGAATTGTGCTTTTTCAGCCATCATGTTTTGTGTCTTTTCTCTTATATAATTAATGGGGTTGTATGTGAATTTCAGGACTGGCTTAAGCATTGGTTTGTTCTTCAAAATAACACTTTAATCTATTATGAAAACTCGGAAGAGCTGAATCCAATTGGGAGAATAGAAATCAGTGACCAAACGCTAATCAAGCAATTCGAATCTTCAAGACATTATGGATTTGAAGTATCCAACAAAGGTGTGGCCTACAAATTATCAGCGATAACAAATGGAATGCGGGGAATTTGGATGAAAGCTTTAGAATCTTCGAAAGGAAGTAAAACATCAACGGAACAATCAAAACCAGTAGCAACTCCTCCAAGTCCGCCATTAAAATCTAAAAAATCACGCTGGAGGAAAAAAGCGGACCTTAAAATCTTTGACAATCTCAAAGATGAGTTCACGGAAAGAGAACGGGAACTGGAGAGTCTGAGAACAACGAATGAACTTCGCTCAGATACACCAAGAATGCGGGAGATAATGAAAAGTCAAGCGGTACAAATCGATAATTTTAGAACACAGCTAAGCTCCGGCTTTTTAGAAATAGAAAAGCTGGAAGTTTTCTGTAGAACGAGGGAAAACGAATTCAGTGAGAGTTTAAAATGTAAAGATGAAATCATACAGCAACTTCGAGATGAAATGAATAGGGAAATAAGTTCGCGAGAGAAATTAAAACTTCAAAACAAAGAGCTGGAGAAACAGTTAGATGTGCTTACAGATAGGTTATCCAGTATGAAATCTCTGTTGAATGATTCTGAAAGAAAAATGGACATGGGATCAATTAGTTATAAAGAATTAGATAATCATTTGCAAAGTACGATAATACAGTTAAAAGAAGAACTGGAGTTGCTTAAACATAGGTGTAATGATTTAACCGAGAAACTTTATCAATCAGAAAAAACAGCCAAAACTCTCAGGACAAAGCTGGGTCGTGTCAAAAGTCAGTCCTTAAAAGACAGACAGATCGAAAGTGACGTATTGAATAAAATCCATGATCTGGAAGAGAAAATAGGAAAGTTCGATGGAGTCTCACCTTCGTCTTCGACTGAAACGGGGTCAGCCGTCTCACCTTCTACAAGTAACGACGGGGGTATCATTAACGTTATCATGAAATTAAACGACCTTGACCAAAGAGTAGATAAGGTGGTAGACTCTTGTTGGTTTCGAAGAGGAGAGGTTGAAGAGTTAGTTGGAAGTTGCCAAAGCTGTAAATTACTGGAGGCTGAAGTTCAAGAGCGAGATGAGAAATTGGAAATTTTGGAAGGAAATCTGAAAAAGCTTGAATATGAATTCAATCAGAAAATTAAAGAGTTACGGGAATTCGTCAAAGAGCATCCTGCGGGTGGACCTGATGTTAATGCAACCGCAGCATCTAACAATAAATACCAAATAGAAATCGAACAATTAAGGGTACGTGTCTATTAATAAATATTTCACACATACAATGGAAATCTTTTCATTTGTAGCAACTCAATTAATCTTCGATCTTTGTTGCCAATGTCCACAGAGTTTGTGTTCTAAGGGCCTTGAAGCAATGGAAAACAGTCATCGGAGAATGGTTATGGAATTGGAGGAGAAACATCGAAGGGAGCTACAAAATCTTCGCATTGAAAAGGACAACGAACTTGCCGAAGAAACAAAAGCTACACTCTCTGGTACTTCATATCTGCTAATTCACGTTATTTTTGTTCATAATAATAATGAATGAATTGGTTCTAATTCTGCGTTGTTTTTTCTTTTTAGCTTTGGATGCAATGCGTAAGAACCACGAAATGGAACTCCAAAGAGAAATGAGTAAGTTCAAAGACGAATTTCTCAGAAAGTTTCAAACGGGTCAAGATCTGTCTGACTTACATCGTGAACATGAGTAAGTTCGTTAAGCTGATTTTTAATTTCACATCTTGTTAGTTAAAGGAATTCTTCATAAGCCTGTATTTTTATCTGTATTTTTGTAGGGAAGAGCTACATGAGATCAAAACCGAGATTCTTCAGTTATCCGAAAAGTATTCACAGAAATGTGTGGAAGCCTCCAAACTTGAGGAAACTATTTTCTTAATGAAATCGCAACTAAACGAAGCCAAACGACGGATATTGGATTTAGAAGGGAGCGACTTTCAGAGTTTTATAAGCTCAGCTAAGGCTAGTCCTTAAATAAAGAAATATCATCAAAATATTTATCTTCGTGTCTGAATGATCTTCGAACTGCCGAAACGTTTTAATTTAATGGAATTGTTGTTTAAGCTTTCAATGTTTAATTATTTTGTCCTTCCCTTGATTTAATAGAAACCCGACCAGGTCACCGCTTTACGTTCACGCTTAGAGCAGCTTATTTTAAGTAATCATTGCTAATCCTCATTATACATATCTTATAATAAAAGTCATTAATATGAATTAATTTTTGTTGAATTTTGTAGCCATATTTATCCGTATGAGTATTGTGCATGCCTTTTGTGTTGATTTTCATATTTGTTTGTGTTTTTTACGTTTTTATCGGAATGTTTTGAAAAGTATGATTTGTTTAATATGACTACACTCAATTAATGAAACTATTAACTATCTAGGCCGTCCCGTGTCTGAGGCCTCGTCCAAAACCGAGGACCAGCAAGTTGCAGTTGCCAAAAAAAGCAGACATTCCATAATCCGTTCACCGAGTTGTCCGAAACTCAACAGTCGGCTCACAGTCCTCCAGTAATCTAGTTCAAAGCTAACTATTGACATCATTAACACATATTTAATAAACATTCAATCATAATGCTACGTTTTGTAGAAAACCCACCGGCAGCTAAAATAAAAGTGCAATAAAGTTTAGTAACTCTTATTATAAAAAATAAATCCAACTCAGCTCACACATTCTTCATTTAATTACATTCCATGAACATAAACAAAACTTACTTTTTCACGATTGATATCTGTATTTATTAAGGTAATGAAACAATTAGGTAGTAAATGCATCCATTTTCCATATTTGTCATCACAATCCATATATAGAGGCTCAAACTTAAAACTCGCATATCTTAAGATCATAAATAATACCTTCTACATGTTTTCACGCATTATTATTCCATTCTCTCTTTCTATATGCAAATCACCCTTATGCCCTTTATCGTAAGAGCTACAGAATAGGAATGTAACTATGTAACTGCATAATAATCATAACAAAATACTATCACGTTTCATTTGTCAGCAATAGTAATATGATATCCGCATTTTACAAATAAAAACTTTTACTAAACCTTGCAATAGTATATTATGGTACGGATTGTATTATTGTATAATATTCTATATTAGGTGTCATATTTCATATCGTACACTCTAAAGACTAAACAAAAGCAACATGCCTTGCCTTTCCAACATGAATGCATTAAAACACCATGCACCATAACACGAGTGAATTAGAGCATCATTATTTTAATGCAGATCAACATTAATTCCACAGTTAGCCGACTTTAGTCAGCATTGTCATGCAATTTATGTATAGATATATAATAATGAGATTCATTTTAATGTAATCTCAATTCAAACATCACAATCATTTTTCCATCAACGAATAAATGTCTACATAGATAAAATAGAATTAAAATAAAGTAGTAAAGAGATTAAATTACAACTAACTATCTCAAATTCATTTTTCATTCTGCAGGACACGCAAAGTATGGAATTGACAAAAATAAAATTTGGAATTTGGATAACCACTGTGTTTACAAGCGGAATAAGATCAGACCAAATTAAATTGCTCCACAAAAGGTATATAGTGATACAAAATCAGAATATTTGGTCAGACTATTTAACTGATACTGCTAACAAGAGCTTGCATGTTTTCAGCAGTGGTAGTTGCAAATTGCATTTATCTCTAAAGGAAACTTTCACAACAACGTACGTGCTTTATGCAATAATATTGCTAAGAATCAGCTAGCGCTGTTAATTATAAACTTTAGTACATTTACGTTTACGTCTTTGTCTGCCTCTTGTATGTAATGTACATACAGACCACTATTGTATCTTTGAAATGATGAAGTATATAGTAAAACTATAGACGCTGCAGTTCAAGTTTAGAATTTTTTCGTTAGATTCGCTCTTCAAACTGTTACGTACATGCAGTATGCGTACATCAGTCTTTCTGCATAGTTTTCAGTCTCATATCTTCGACAATTGCAAATTACAGTCCGGTTTTCCTATTTCATATACCTAGACATATACAAGAGAGTTGAAATTTTGTGCAAAGCAAATAATATTAACATATAGAGCTAATCGAGCGTGAGCATATTGCAGATAATGCCTATTGAATGAAGATTAGTAGAAGCAAGCAAGGTAACTAACCTTTTCTATAGTGCTACAAGTACAACACTGTGAAACTGTGCCGTTTCTTTTTTCTATATAGTGAAGTGGATGTTCTTTGTTGTTTTACATAATATAAGATCAACTACTTGCTTGGACATCATAGAAGAATGAAAGGATATACTAAAATGTGAGCATAATTTAACAGTAAATTCACTATGTAGAGTGAATGTCCAAGATTCAACATTCAATTCAATTTGTTTGTAAATAATACATATACTTTTGTGTTTGATTCTGTGTGCTTCACTAGTTGGATGGAGCGGTAGGTGTATGGAGTGCTTTTGCACGTATCTTCCTCTTCTATCACTCATTTTTGTGAATATTATCATCTTTAGTTCTCAAAAATCTACTTTTTCTCTGTGTGTTCTCAAAATGTAATTGTAAGAAATTCATACACCATTCTGTACGTGTGTCTGCAAAAATTGGGTTGTATCAAAGAGTGTGATATAATACATAACATTCCATTTTCCTCTCAGGAAACGTTATCCGCGAATTTAATTGATTAGATTTTGCATTCTAGTAGTTGGTTTGGAATCTAGTTTTCATCTATGGACTCCTCTAAGCAAAAAATCTTCTATAGGTTTATAGATAACTAGCAACACACCGCAGCTATAAAATCTGCTACTACTACGGAAAGAATATCTATACCAGTTTTGTGTTAAATTACTCTGTCAATTATACAATAGTAAGAATGAATTACATGTTATTACATGCACAATTCTTCTAGAACCGGAATTATTTCTATTTCCTGGCTGTTAAATGAAAAGTGACTTTCGTGTGCTACTAATGCAATTCCCACCCACCTAAATTACGAACTAAGTAGTGATTTGTCCCATTGCGGTTACATCTTGTACGGATTATTACTATTTCCTAACTCTGTTCTTACTATTCTTGTTGTGAGACTGAGACCACATCTTCAATTTGGTTAATATTCTTATACTTACTTCTCACAATCCGTCTCATTGTGAACCGTACTCATCTTGTGATCTAGCAGAACTATATACTAATGATATTCACGAGAACTACGAAGATAAAGTTAAACCGGAGAATTTCCTCGCTTATTTATGGTAAGTACTACTTATTTACAGAAGTTTACATTTATAAAATAAACACAATAACGTGTATTGCTTGTACCTTGGCTAACTTTGCTGAAATAAAGAAAAAATTGTGCAACCATTTTGCTTAAAACGGTTACGTAATATTTAGTCAACAAATCTGTTACCATTATGCTAAATAGGATGTTTGGTATATATAATTATATAATAATAATAGTACCAGTAGTAATATCTTAATCTCAAGTCAAGTCCTTTAATATATTAAGTGTCTGTTTTAGTGTGGTTTCCACGCATTGCTGAATCGACGAAATCTCTTTGAGATCTGTCTTATGTATACACATACTAAGCAATTTTATACAACTACACCAATTATTAACGCTAAAGCCTTCCGGTCTTATCTCACACAACACTAATCTCAATTACACACATAAGTTGTAAAATCTCTTAATGCTGTAAGTACTAACACTCTTTTAATCTAAACTATGGTGACTGGACATTGAGTCGTTACGTATCTGTACACAGTGCGTGGCTATTGACTTTGTTTAATTTTTAATCTCATTCTGTCTCAAAGACACGAAATACCAACCCTAAAGTGGAAATCAGTTTTATAGCCAAATTATTTGCATACTAAATAATTAGTGTCAGTTAATTCAGTTTTATGATTGTTAATGAAGGAAATGTATTTAAAGATAATCACGGAAACAAATTAGTTAATTACTTTTGAACATAATTATAGGTCAATTCTTGCTTGCATAAAATTAAAATTGGCGAAATTAATGAACTTTAAAGCTGAAGTATTGCAAACATTGACATTATTATTATTATTACATAAACCAAACCTGTGTTTGCGTGTACAATAATTAATATCAATACTGTACGCTCTTACCTTGCTTGAAATCCCACAAAACGTTCAATGTTAATATTGAGTAAGACATAATTACAGCTATAATCAAAATCAATATCTATAGACATAGTTGGATAATGTAAAGCAAATATAACCCAGAAAATGGTTAGAGAGCATTGGTACTACTGACAATTTCAATTTGAGATACCAGACACGTCCATTACGGAATATTAATTGAGTAATGATCTTCATTTTTGCGTTACAAGATTAAGTTCGTTCGATGTCGTATTGCTGTGTATGCGAACAATTAAATGCCTTCACACTTTATATGCTGTACATGAACATGCATTAGTACAGTCAACAGTCTATACAGACCAGATATAGATTGCAACCAACTAACTAACTCTACCACAACAGTTTCTGCTGTGAGTTTCTATACGATGAAGCTGCAGGCATTGCATGCGTACACCCTACCTTCTCTCAATCTGCAATTTGGCAGTGCCAGCAGTCGACCTTAACATCGCTCTTGCCTAAGACGTTCTTACATCACAATTTTATGATTATTGTGCTCACATTCATGTAATAATATCAGATATGCACCAAGATGTGCAATAAGTAGTAAAGCAGAAGCACAAAAAGATTTTTACTTACCTCAAATTACTTTCCTCAGTAATTTTTTCGTAAAATACTAGTTTCTTTTTTAGGTTAGAAAAATTATCTGCTGCAGGAAACTAAAATTATTTAGTAAACTAATTCCTTATTCATTTTCCCCAGCAAATTATCATTGTTGAAAAAATTAAATTTTGGACCAATTAGAGATGTTATAATTTTTATTTTTATTGATAGAAACTTAGGATAGTATATTCATTCAGATGAATGATGAGAGAGTGAGAAACCTAATTTTTAATGTTAGATGGGAAATAATAAAGCATCATGAAAATTTTGAGTAGGTATGTGGTATAAAATTCTAGGATGTATTGGGATTTTGGGATGCATTTTTTGTAAATAAAAAACTAGACTATTTTATTAGCAATCGTAGTCTACTCACATGCCAAAATGTATAAAGAGGTAAATAATAGTGCGAATTAAATGAGAATCTAAGACAATGTTGTGACAAAAGCTAAACTTGATATACAAAGTAGTAATTAATTATATGTACATATTGCAAAGCCTAAATGCTAAAGGTACATGCCATAGTTGTGTCGAATGTGTAGGTCGAGTAGGCTCCGACATAGGTGACTGACAGGTGTGTGCGGTTGTGTGGCCATAATGCTTTAAACAAACCTTATAGAGGACCATTAAAATTCAAAGATTGAGAATGTAGTTTCGTGTTATTGCTTCAGCTGAAATCAAACTTCATCTGCCAACTTTGGCCTACAGAAACTTTCGTGTATTGTTATGGACATATATTACATAGTACTCACTTTAAAGCACTATAATATATTCCAGCACGCCTACCGTTGTATAATATTTATATAATTCATGGTGGTATCTAATTATGTATCGAATGTCCATTTTATGTAATACAAAAATTGACATAACAATGCGGTTATAATTTATGTAGTAGTAGTAGTACTTCACACAGTAGTATACACATTTTTGAAGTTGTTTTTCAAATTAAAAATGTATTGACATTAGGGAAGTCAATATAAATAAATAGGTATAGTTTATGCCTCCTTCTAGTATGTAGTAAAGATTGAGGAAGTTTTTACTATTCTTATACGCTTTCATGAATTCACATGAATTTTCATTAATTGTTTACAAATATATTTTTGTTTATAATATTATGTATGCGTGTATGTTAATTTGTTAGTTAAAAATCCTTTCCTAGAACTTGACTATAGAACCATGGCAAATGAAAAAGCTATGCTAGGAATTTTTTTTAATGAAATATTTTTACCCAGACTTGTATAATTAATAATTATCATGACAGTTCCTTTCTTAACAATTTGGATTATTAAACACAGTAGTAGTATAGCAC
The DNA here is from genome assembly GCA_019776165.1 of Pogonognathellus flavescens. Taxonomy (NCBI): domain Eukaryota; kingdom Metazoa; phylum Arthropoda; class Collembola; order Entomobryomorpha; family Tomoceridae; genus Pogonognathellus; species Pogonognathellus flavescens. The sequence goes on along the minus strand of JABASD010000282.1, from coordinate 9,534 downwards.
AAGCCATTTTTGGATTGAAACAAGTTTGTGTTCCTAAAGTATCATTTAATATCTATCCGTGTGTATCTACACACACTTTATGATTTGTTGCAACACCATTTACGTACATAATGTCTTGTCTATGTCTATGCGTGCGTGGGGTGTAGTGTAGTTTATTGCATATGAGTTTGTGATGTAATTGCTTTACATTAACATGTTATGGTTTCATCTTTTTTTGAATGATCTTTATATTTTAATAAATTCTAGTGCAAAGTAGAAGGTTACTTTACATAATACCTGTTGGGTCTAGTAGTAGCTATTAACATTACATTACTAGAGTAGTTACATTTTCACGGCTATGATATGACTGATGAATAAATCATCTGATTTTTGCAATTGACATTAAAAGGTAATTTAACGCAATAATGAATTTCAACGGAGTAGCAAATTTCAATGTTACACTCTTATTCGTTATTACATTCAGGTTTACACAACAGAACACGCAGGTTTGCATTTACACTTGCTACACGAGTTATTAAGATGACATAGTCAGATGGTTAAGAGTTGCAAAGTTACAATCTCAACATCTGCGTCTGAGACTCTTTCAGTAGTTTGTGCATTATTACATGATTGTTGTGAGATCATTATTGAGACAAAGTGAATGGACTCTACAAATCTTCGAAGCTTGTATGGGATACAATATGACATATGTACAGTCTAAGCACACATTTTGCGAATTGCGTATGAAATTACAAGTAGTTTGATCAGTTTTCAAAAGTAGAAGGTGTATGCAGAGTGGTAGTAGCTTCGAAATGCAGCTATTTAGTTGATAATAATTTAAAGCTAACCATAATCAAGCTCTTCATGCAATTCTTCTAAACCATTATGTGCAAACTAGCAGTAAAAGTACACATGTGAGAAATTCCTACGCAATTCTGTATATCTGCCTACTGCCGAAACGACTATTACAATTTTTTAGGTGCCCAAATTTTCAGATGTCATTAAGTATGCATATTTTGCATTTGCATGTGACCACGTACGTATAATATTGGTATATAGGTATGCAATGTATGCAACTTTGCATCATAATCAAATATGCATTAGGCAAAGCAATCTAGAAGCTCAATATCCATACTTCCAAAAATTATTTATTAACAAATATAGATTTTTTTCAAGCTTAGCTGGGGTAGATTTGTCGAATTGCACCAATTGGAAATATCAATGTGGCAAATAATTAAATTACACCATAAACCATAAATATAAAAAATAAACCTTACCTACTATAAGTATTAGCTATATGAACATATTGTACTTGTAGTATCTGTATACATGTTTTCCAATGAATGTAGGCAAAATGTCTCAAATCACATTGCATAAAATCTATTCTAAAATTCATCTAATATCCTACTGCTTCACTGTAAGAAGAATTTACGGGGTCATCCATCCCATATGAAACTGCGATGGTGATTGTGTTAGTAGACGCTGTATCCACAACCTAATTATTTTCTAAAATGAATTGGTCTGTTTTGGTAACAATATTATTATCACGCTGTATACCTACAGCTTAATTGAGTTTAATTAAGTTGGATTTGAGAACAAAAAGGGTGGTTTTTCTACAGAGTACTACGTGTAGCTTACATTTATAACAGTACCTACTTAAGATTTGTTTGCATATATTCAAATGTATATAGGCTATAGCTATAGGTATTCCTATGTAACAAAAAGCCACAAAATGTGTTATGACTATTGTTATGCATTGATGCACTGTACATAAAGTACAGTACAACGATGCACAAATAGGAATTCATTACTTTGTACGACAAAATCTGTATGTTTAAGTGGACATGGTGAGAGAGTCTTTGTGTATTCATTTGTACTAAGGCATTCTGTGTGAAATATGAATTCTTTTTATGATTGTGTGTATCTGAAAGTATGTCATGAAAATGATTGTTAAAACGAAGCAGTTAGCGGAAAAATTAGAACGTCCAACGGCAGAATTCACATACATCACACTGGGCTGCACATTGCACCTCTCTGTCTGTGCACAACTTGACTAGGTATTCCCTGAGTATTCCTTACACATATACAATTTACATCAAGTCACATGTGTAGTAAACTTCATTCATCATAAATCGAAGTAAGAATGAAACAAGTATTAAGCTAAATAACATGCAGTTAGGCCAACTTTAGCTTTGTCGGTTACTGGGAGTGCAAAAATGCGTTTAAACAAAAGGCCTATATAAAATTACATATAGACAAGTTTATTTTCTGCTTAGGTAAGTGAGTACGCGTTATACTACACCTGGTACACGCTATAAAATTATAACTTTTGTTTTTGCTTGAAAAATAATGATATGTACTACTGAGCCATAACACGCAATAAAATTTTCTTACTGTAATTGAGGGCTAAACAAAACAAATATTTAACTTACCCTTTCGTATATGAGTGCAGTGCATTCCACATCCAAATCGTTTAGGCATTTTAATATTAGTTGAGTGTGTGAACAAAGAGGTAGCGATATTAATTGTGGAGTAATTTGTCGTAATATTAAACATGTAGCGTCTCATTAATTTGTTCTTCGTGTAGGCATTAGGTAATAGGGACTGTGCCTGTATGCAATGTAGACGGGAAAAGAATAGGATGTGTCACAGTCGCAGTCACACTCGCATACTCGTGAAATGTGATTGATTAACATATTACAAATACATAATGAAAATCTTGCAGTGGTTACAGTTTTAAGTCTGAGTGAGTGTTTTCTTGCGTTTCATCTGCAAATTACGCAGTTTCTAAATTTCATACACATGGAGTGGAGGATTTATCTTTATCACAGTGCAAAATGCAACTATGGCACTTAAAGCCTGGCTCAAAATTCTCATTCTTCTGATTCCTTTGTTGGTCATACAAAGCATTACGTCTCAGATCACCAGAAGAGTTGTTCGTCTGTCTGCTGGAGTTCTTAAATTTGTTTCGGGATAATATTCAACTTAAAGTGACAGTAAAACCAAATTACTTGTTGCAAATAAAAGACCAGACGGACATTTCTGTCTCAAAAAAGAATTCAGTGATAAAGCTAAAGGTAATTCTAACAAAAAAAAAATATCGACATAGTTGTAATTTGGTACATTCGTTTCTCATGAAATTGTTTGAAATTGTTTCTTTATACAAAATCGATAATTGTTTCTGTATGAGTCTTCACAGTTTATACATGTGACGATATTGTTTAAATAGTTCATCTATAACAGAAAAGCATAAGTGCTAAAATCTCAATAATATATTTCGGGCGACAAAAATATTTGTAAACATCTAAACCCTAAAAAGAGTTGCAATTTGTAAGTATAGTACAATAAATACCGGTTACATATATAATCAGTCATCATGCACAATATAACTTTAGGATTTAGGAATGGCGAATAGTTTAAGAACAATTTATAATAATACTAAGGTGGACATGATCGGATCTTCGGATCGGCAAGACATGCTACATCATGCATCTACTTTACATGTAATAATATTTTTTAGTTTCAATGTTATATATTATGTAGTAGCGCTAATATTGATAAATAATTCAATTATTGCACAATATGAAATAAGGACTGTAATGTGTTTATTACCTACGAACAACGAAAGTGTATTACTAACTGAGAACATGTCTTATTAATTTGATTTCCGAATTTGATTAAGAATATTTCCAGCATTAGCATTTTGCAGATTTGTCTGAAAATCATTCTCACTATCACATGTAAATACATAAAGCAGCAAAAGCTATTTGGGAACACAGGGAGCACGTGCACATGTATTTAAAAGACACACTTTTACTGTTACTCTAAGTACATAAAACTGATTAAAATGGTCGAAAATGTAAGTGATGTGATAGGTAGTGGCAGGTCTTAGTTTGTAGCTTCTGTATAGCTTCACAAAGGCACAATTTGTTATTGTTTATTTTGATGCAAAAATTGTATTTTATTTTATATACAGTGGTCAATACTTTTCTGACTTTTTGGATAATTGTGAGTTAAGAATGTGTATGTAGTATGTTAGGTCAGGATTGGCAGTAGCACGTGTACAGTTAATAGGTACTAATTTAACATTAAAGCAGAACTACCTAAACCTTTCCATGTAATATACAGATGAGACCATGCATGTACTACAGAAAGTATTTTTCAAAAAGCAATGAAACCGGTCAGTGTGTTATACATCCTTGCACTTACAAGAATATTTAAGGTAGTTGTAACAAATAGCATTTTTTAAATAAGTTTTATAAACGCTAATTGATTACGCAATATATTCTGAAAGAGAAGTATCTGTATATAAACATCTTTATAGAAGTTCTGGTCTCAAATCCTACTTGCTATTTACGCTGACTGCGCACAGAATGAGATAATGCATTCCAATTCAGTTTATGAATTCTTTAGCTTATTTTTCGCTAATGATTTAATTAACTGAAAGTAATTCTATACATAGGTAGTATCTAGTATTCATTTAGATTCTCACACAATGAATGAGTATACTGTAAATATTATATAGGCATTTACTTGTAAAAGATATACTCCTATAGGTATATACAAATTATACCGTATGCAGATACAAGAAACAAAATGTTATTCTTAATACTAAATAGGTAAAAGGCAATTGAACTGATTAAGTTGTTGTTGCCTGTGCAATTTGTTATTTACTTCTTTCCTCGCTTAAATTCATTCTTATGGGTCAAATGTACATATGTACTTCTTTGCTTCTGCAAATGCATTCTTTCCATGCTTACTCATTTACTTTTAGAAGATTAGGTGATGGTGTCAATAGGTAATTAGGTATATAACTCTTCTGTGTGAATGTTTATTTAATCTGCTTATTATATAAAATTAAGTCTTTTCCATTTGAACAATTATTTGTGGGGTATTTAGTGGAGAGACCTTCACTACACATTATACAGTTATTAACCCAAGTCAAGAGTAAAGATTAACATTGCGAAACTTGTCTCATTTCTTTTTTCAGGTCACTTAGTCGGCTTACCTAAGCGAATGCTCGCAGAGAATCTGTATGTAACCAAAAATAAGTCGTCACAACTTCATCCCCTTAGTATTCCCCCTCATAAATTATTCCCCTTCCAATCGCACTTGCAACTGAAAGATGAATTATCCAAGCAGTGCCAATTGTAGTAACGATTTTCAAAATGCTTTTTGATAGTCTTGATAGGAAAACATATCAGTACTCGAATTTCTGTCAAAGTTCTACAAGCTTATCAACAATGAATTCCTCGTACATTTTGAATTTGAACAATTCTTCGTCTTCGAAAATTGACAACTTGGCTCTGATGAGTATTACAACTATTACATCCATTACAACCGTTTCAATATTGACGTTGACCGCTCTACTCATCAAGAACAGCAAAAATCAAGTTCCTCTTCTTCAAAACATCTTCCAAAATAAAATATTTCAGAAGTACACGAAAGGTGTATCGATATTTTTATTGGATGTGTTCCTTTTCTTTTTCACCGCGGGTTGGCTACTCGTAGCATCATTTCCGTATGGCTGTTTTCTGTTTCTACGATGGAGCGTGGTTTGTTACTTAAAACTTCGTTACGGTCCTCTGAGTTCCCTTGTGGCGGGTTTGGATGCCATCGGCACAGTGGACAGTCCCAGATCCAGACAAATAATCAAATCTTTAAAAGTACTCAAAGGAGATTGTGATCTTGAAGATTTGAGGAAAAGATGTGAAGCAACTGTTGGCAGAAGAGATTCTGTAACAGGAAAATTAGTTTATCCCAAATTTTATCAGTATTTAGATACGTGTTGTGGCTACTACTGTTGGAAGCCTTCGACTTTTGATATCAATCACCACGTCCGCTTCTACGACCATTGTGATATTGACCTAGAGAAATCTACTAGTGAATCCGAAGCCATGAAACTCATTTCAATGAATGCAAACGAACCGTTCGACGAGGGAAGAGCCAACTGGGAAATTCTTGTCATTCCTAAATTTCATTACGACAAAGAAGAAAATATGGACGAAGACAAACGAGTGAAAAAATTTGCATTCATCATTCGTATTAGTCATGGAATCGGAGATGGATTTTCTCTCATGAAACTTATAATGCGAGACATGGCTGGAGAAAAGGGAGAGTGTATTCCCGTGTCCAAATCCAAAGAAACATCATGGGCCTACAAGATTGCTGTGTTTTTGTATGTATTCTGTACTTCACCAAGGGCTTTTTATAAAGAAATGATGCTCAAGGACAACAATACCTTACACAATGAGACAACGCAACTTTCTGGAAAGAAATATATTATTTGGTCAGAACCTATCAATATTGAGTGGTTAAAGGCTACCAAGAATTCCATAGGATCTGGAATGAGCACCATTTTACTAGGAGCTTTGTCAGGAGCATGTCGTAAATATGTTTTGGAAAATGTAAGACAAAACACACGAAAATATTAGATGTATAAAATATTTTGTGAACAAAATTACATGAGCACTAAATGGGTGTTTTTGTTTACAACTCTATAGACTAAAGCTACAGAAGAAGATCTTCCACGGGAAATGTCTGCTCTGATTCCGATGCCAGCTGCCAATCATCCGGACAATACAATGTGCAATAAATTCTCCGCAATAATGTTTCCCTTAGAATTTAAAGCTGCAGATCCTTTAGAGCGTTGCAAGGCGATTGATGTTTCCGGGCGCCACGTCGCATCCGCCCCTGATGCTCCAGTCAACCTTTTCCTCATGAACCTCATTGGTGTTGCTCCCGTAAAAATTGCAAAATATTTTATTCATAATACCCAAACAACTGTTGTCGTCTCTAATGTACCGGGGCCAGGGCACGCAATTAAAATCTGGGGTTATGAGCTTTTGGATACAATGTTTTGGTTGCCCACAGTTGGAGAATCAGGTAATCAAATCGCCCTTTTCAATTTTAGAAGTTTAAACCATTCTTGATAAAAACTAAGTTGTAATGAGTTGGAGATTATTATTATTTTCTTAGGAATTTCTGTATCGTTTTTGTCATACAAATCTCATCTTCGATTCGGACTTACTGTGGACACTGGAATCGTTTCGGACGGTTTAGAAGGAGCTCAAAAGCTTCTCAAATGGATGATTGAAGATCTGACTGAAATGGCCAATGCAGTTGAGACGCCTTCAGAAGAAGTTCTTGTGGACATCATCAAAGAATCCGAAAAAATATATGTTGACCGAAATGAAAAGCCTACTATTGCTGTTGATAGTAATGAAAATGAGATTCCAAAAGAATCAGACGAAGAAATCACAGAAGACAATGAAGCAGATGTCACAGCAGCTGAAGTTGAAGATGTTGTCAAAGCATTCGAGGAGGTTGTGAGGGAAAACTCTTTCGATAAGCAAAATGAAAAAAGCAAATTTAGTTTTGAGGACTCCATTCTCAACTCTCGTCATGGTGTGACGCAATATGCTCAAGAACTTTGAAGTAAATATCTTGTAGTACATTCATAAGTATTGTAGTAATTAAATAATCAATTGTAACCCTTTTATCCATAACGTTGTTCAACACATTTGTATCTACAAAGATTTTATGAGTTTGTATGCAAAAAACTTAATTCCTATATATTTTATTGTGAACTGTGATGTTCACTGTACTAAATCTATGCAATGCACACGTTTTTAGTAGCATACTTGCGATTAGTCCGTTCTGTTCCGTACTGTGTAAGTATAAGACACAGAGTATATAGTGGTACTACTAAAGTATACTATACATATTTACTAAAATTATTTTTATACGTTTGTATGTGTCTACAGTAATACTCTGACAATACAATACAGTTATTACGTGATGTGATGTTATAAATATAAATAAATAGAGTTCAAGGTGCTTCAGCTAAAGGTTTAAGAACCTACATAGAATATCAACTAAAGTCATTAGCCTTAATTCTACATTCAATGCATGTACATACATTTAATCCTTTTTTGTAAATACACTATCGAAAGTAATAATATATTGTGCTTGTACACCTATAGCGTTGTAGTTGATGTATGTGTGTAGTATTATTGTACAGATTAATTTAACTACTATTATTATTGTAATCCTTTATTTAGGGTGTAGCAAAAATACTGCACACGTGTGTGGCTAATCTTTGTAGTTAAAGCTTCATGTAATATATTTCCCAGACTTGTAATAACATGCCATGTCCTATTGACATGATTGTACGAAAATTACATTTTTGAGGGGGAGTAGGGTACAAAAATTTATGTGAGTATAGTAAATTATAATATTGTATTAATTTCTTAAGTTCATTTTCCGGAAAAGCAAAGTGTGCACCTTTTAGAGAGATAATAATGTGTTACCTCCGCCAATTGAAGCGTATAATGTGCAATGAAAAGGTTGCAGAAAGTATGAAATGGATCGAGAAATTGAAATGCCCTGAGAAATGTTGAAAACTGTATGCGTATCATTTTTCAGTCGTTAGTAAACGATAAAATTGTCAAATTATTATATGAAATGTTCAATTACATGCTATGTACTTAATCATTTGTTTGGAATTTATAGACACTATTAATTTTTAATAAAACGAAGATTGTCTACTACAAATAACACATGAAAGTCATTTTGTGATTTTCAAAATGGAAGCTACTATTAGAGAGCAACTTATTATTAGTACGATTTTTGAAGGAAAAAGTTTGGGGAAACCTCTAAAGTTAAAGGTAACCTACAACCTATGACACTAACAAAAACAACCACCTCCAAAGGGTTGGGTTACAATTAATGTGACTTGCATTTAGATAGCGGATAATAAACGGATGTAATAAAGCAGCGGAATAATATACAAGTACACCTACAAGTTGCCCAACAATTAGTTTTTAAGAATTTTTGTTGCTGTCAATTCATACTGACTTATTCATAAAAATTTTAACGAATTAAGTTCATTCTCAAATTGTCCTAGGTTTCGATACTTAATATTTAATGTTACCCCCCATTTTCGAACTTGACCTTCGTTTTGACCCTGAGATCCGTATGTAAATTTCGAACGAATTGTGTTCATGTATTCGAAAGTAACGGCGGACGGACAGACGTGGATACCAATTTAGTAAGTAGCTTATGTTACTTACTAAATTAACCATGGTCAGAATCTCGTTTTACAGCAGCCAACGTTTTATATACAGGTACTTTGATAGTTACGTTGAAGGATGACATTATTTACGAACTTAAGTACAATCTTCCTTTAAACAAAGAATTACACCAACAACCCACCTAATCATTTCACCAGTGACTTGTGCATGGTAATTTACAAACGGACACGGTACGTGAGAAATTTAATTATATATACAGCATCACTACGTGTGTATCCTTATAAAATGTAAATGTGCATTGGCCAATAAAGGGAAACAATAGACAAGACTTATAAGGATGAAATTGGTATGTAAGTGAAAAGGAATACAATTAAATTCGATACCACAGCCAATCACGGTTAATAAGACAATAGGGGAGAGACGTGTCGGTTGGCTAATTTGAGTTTGGAACATTTTTATTAATTATACCAAAAGATATCATATCATTTTATTATGCGTATCATTTAAAGCAACTTCTCAG
>JABASD010000281.1:0-89762 GCA_019776165.1 Pogonognathellus flavescens | reverse complement strand
TAGCAAAACGCGACTCCAACCAGGGGTGAGTCGCTGGTTAAAAAACGTACTAAAAGAGGGGGAGATCCCTCATTTTTCCGTTGTGCAGGTAGCGAATACGCATACGAATGTCTTGTAAGAATAATAATTACAATTTATGTAGCTGCCACTATTAAACCTACAATTTCATGAGTTCATTAAATTCTGTCACGTTTAATTTAATATTTTCGGACTTTAGTCATACCAAATTACATTATAAAGGTAATAAAATATTATTGGATTTAAGTTTCTATTCAATTGTGTTTACATACAGATAAGAGAAAAATAATATGCATCAGTGCATAGTATTTACTATTATAACACACTTTCTGAAGATAAAATATTGCAAATTCCAAAACTAAATTCTTTTTGATATTGCCGACAATTTTCCGACAATCGCTGTGGAAATATTAAGGTACAAACTACTTCGAAAGAAATTTAATCATACTACTCTTTGTCATTTGCCTCTGCAAAGGCGAATTAGTGTAGGCTCTTACTTCTTACTAGTATTCGTATGTCTCAATTTTATTTTCTCATTTGCATAATTGTAGCGTTATTATTATTATGCTGTAAACAAACAGTCAATTAGGTACGCATGTGAGACTTATTAATTTATAAAAGAGTATGATCGAGAATGGGTATACGTGCGGTGGGATAATAGAATCTTCGCGTTACATCACAGTTGAACATTCCTTTCTAGCTGCTTATTCAAGCTTAAAATATTTTATTGTCAGTCTCGGTAGAATGCAGAGGATTTTGGCAGTATACTAATTTCTTACTGACCATGACCATAAGTATCTGTAAAACGTGAAGAATTATTTATGAAAGCAAAAAGGAAAAACGGGAAACAATGCATTTTTTGCGCGTACACATGGAATTCGATGCAAATAAATATAGGACTATATGGGCAATTTTTATTTAGGCCGGAAAATTCGGTTTTCATTCTCAGACACCTAGAGTACCTAATAGACAAAAACATTTAGGGCAACTACTTCTTAATGAAATTCCTGAATGAGACAAAGAATGACTGATGTAATAATGGGAAACAGTGCCGGGCGGCTTGTAAAAACTCGGAGACGCATGAGATGAGAAGGCGAAGCGGACAACTGCAAGTGTTTTGCTGCTCTGTTAGGTTTTTAATGGGTACACTAGACCGAAAGACCATTTGCAGGGTTGAGTAAAATTTATATAGATTTTGTCTGCACCATGTATTTCTTATTTAACATGAACATTGTGTTTCCATGTTGTAGTTGCAATGCAAGAAGAGTGTGTACAGTTGTGCTAGCATAATACATGCAGGCAAGAAGCAGACCCGACGAGACGAGAGGAGTAGTGTGTAATAGATTAGAGGACAACAATATAATACAGTTTGTTTAACTTGAAAGGATTGTTGGTAGCTAAAGGACGTCGGTTGTTTCTGGGTTCCGTGGCAATACTGCAGTGTGGTGCAGGCTGTCTGTATACCATGCCCAGAGCTAGTTACACTATAGGCATATCTGATGCTTTAACGTGTCCTCCGTGTGTGGATATGTAACTGTGTGCAAAATATTGATCGTTTACTTGGCTTGGTTAGACTACTGGTACGCCTGCCCCAGAAAGCATGAAAGTAGGATCAATAGCACCTCGGTAATCAAGCGCATTGTTTCATCTTTATTCTCTTTACAATTTATTGTTGCATTTAATTTTTCCATTCAAGTCGGCTACCATCGCTTTTTCGACTTCTTTCAATGGTATTTGTTCAGTAAAGTGTACTATAGCTATTACAGACAAATATCTATACGGCACCAATTGCTTTATGATGACGACAAGAATTGGAGGGTGTTAAATGACGTCGGTGCTTTGCCTATATGGTCATAGAACAGAGAGTGCCTACCGTCAGAAACTATATGGAAATAACGTAAATGGGAGTATAGTGTGTGCTGTGACTCAATTCTGCAAACAGTCGTTACGGTTTCGATTCTTCTTGCTACGAAAACGGATTGGAGAGAAAGGCGGAGTTTTAGCGCATAACTTTTCTCTCAACTTTCACTGTTTTCACGGGAGAGTGTATCTGAGTTTGTACAGTTTCGGGGATGAATGTTTCTTGTGATAGTTCTTGTCTGGAAATATTGATGGAAGGTAACTGTGTGATGACGTAAATGAGATTGTGACAATGTAACGGTGAAATGTTCAAACGGGAGAGTAGAATCTTCGGTTCGGTTTCTAGTGCAAGTTTGGGCGTGCGAGTTTGAAGGCAACGACTGTCGTACATGTATTGCTGTATGGTAGTTACGGTATGACTACCCCTGGCACTATATTTTCTTTAGGACTTGAGAAGATCCCGTCACATCGTTCACATCAGTCGGTAGACTCCGAATTGTGTCGGTTTGCCGTTCGTTACTTCGGAGCGAAAGCTAAATCTTGCCACCAACTTTAGCTCACAATCAACCACAACACACACACTGCTAAGTTTCAAGAAAGAAAGTCGGAAGAAACAAAAATAGAACAAGAAGGCATGACAATGATTACAGTGTACGGATCTTAAATAACACTCAGAAATTAGTGGTTTGTACGGATAAATAATTCTTTTGTGTTGTGTTCTTTCTCCACTGTTTTTTCTGTTTCAAGACAAAATTTTAAGAAAAGTGAAAAGTGGTAAAAGTTCTTGAATTCGCTAAAAATCGAAAGTAGACCACAGGAAGAGAATAATAAATTAAAACACGTACCCAAATCGTTTTAAATTGTGCAGACAGTTACACTGAAAATTCCCAAGCAGTGTTCCCCCAAAACCAGCGTGATTGAATTTTGTTTTCCTCATCAACCAACATGAAAAGAAAATCAATCATTGCTTTCAAACACATTACAAAAGAGAAAGTAGTAAAATGTTCTTCATCGTGAACTTATAAAACAAAAAATAAAAAAATACTAAAATTACCTACTCTAAATTACCTACACAGTGAAAATTAAATTCTCTCTATAGTGCCCTGATAAAAAATAAAGTTCTACTAAATAAAAACTCGACCTACCGAAAATCCTAGACATTTAGTGCACTCATGCCTCGTGAACTAGAGCAGTTCTATTTCAGTTCCGTTTTGCTTTCATTTTCGTCTCTGTCTGTTGTTGAATTAAATTATGACTGCTATGTTTCGCATTCGTGCAAACAACAATTGTCATTCAAATCATCGATACGACCTCCTTTGTCATCCTCCTCATCAGAGTTATCTCTAATGAGCAGTTCATTCTGCCATGGTGCTTACAGCTCTCCTACCACCACCAACCTCGTGCTTTTGCCCATCGCTTAACACAAAAACCTTTCCTCGTGCAACAACAATCTGTAGCAGTAATAGTAGTGACTATCATCCAAACAATAGTGACTCAATTGACTTTCCTCTGTGCGACTCTCACATCCAATTTCGACAATACATCACTACTAGTCATCATCGTCTCTTGACAATATTACAACACACATCATCTTTGTCATCGTGTGTCCAATCTCTAGCAGCAGGTTTACCTTCAATAATAATCATAGTAGAAATATACAAACACCAGTGCAATAGTACAACTCGTACTACTAGTAACAGTAATACTACTACTACTACAGCCGCTTTTTCATCCTCGTACTACTACAACTACTACTCGTACTTACTACTTCTACTACTCCTCGTTGTTGTTGTCGTGTTGTACGTGTACTCTTCGCCGTTGTTGCTTTATGCAGCAAAATTGTCTCACAGTTTCATTAGGACTTTGATATGTAATCCACGTTCTGCTCCAAATACTTCTACCGGCAATACAATTAAAGACAGCAAATACAAACCTCACAAAGACTCAATTGTCGCTCGAATCCTTTCAAGTGGTCATCTAGATGCAGGTGTTAAGCTCAATTGTGGAGTGACACACACAGTATTATGCAATGTGGTGACAACCAATTTTCGATTCTCTGCCTCTTACATCTACTGTGAACATATAAAAAGGCATAGTGTAGACGGAGTTACACTAAAGAATGTCTTTACTTAGTGTTACAGGTAATAAATCCAATATATTCCAAATTACGTGGTGAATTGAATATTTATAAGCAACATATAATGGGAAGGCTACCGGATATCTGTTATCTACTATGGTAGATTATTATTATTTTGAATCACAAATTATTAATTGGCAATTGACATATTTTTTATTTACAGTCAAGAAAGCGCGTTTTGTTGGAGCTCAAGGTAAGAAAGTCAATTTTATATGAATTTGGTTTTACTATATATTAGTGCAATTGTTTCAATATTATTTCGTGCTACTTATGTACTATATTATAGAGATGCATATTCTCACAAAGAGACATTTAGGCACACGACATACTTATTGTTAGCAAAGTCACAACCACAACCGTTGAAGACAAAGACGGTACATTTGAAACAAGCTTTAGAGAGCTTAGAGCTTTGTACTATTACTTAGGGGAAAGAATGAAGGAAATCCTATGTATATTTTTGTTTTTTACAAAATGTGTCTAGTTGTAGCGTGTATAGAGAGTGAGTGAGTTACAATGCAATATGATGATTCCAAATAGTCTCCGAACGAAACGGATGCACATGACAAACATGTGTGTACGTATATAGTAGTAGTACATAGGGACTACTACTACATTGTAAAGATTCACAGATAGAGAAGAACTGTAGTGTTTACTCAAGAAAGTCAAGTCAGATCTTATTAAATTGGTTTTTGTAATACTACGTCAACCGTGTGTCAACTCAACTCAACTCAACTGTCTCACCATTCTTTCTTCTTCGGTTAGCTTTTATTTGTTTCTTCTTCTCTAACTTTGTTTTGTCTCCGTTTTATTATTCAATTTACTCGGTGCTGTTAAGACTTAGGCAAGATGAGTGTCTGCAGTGGGCGACTAGTTTAACAGTCGTAGTAGTAGTCGCCCTCTCACAGATAACAGAAATACATGTGCATTAGTATATATCGTATGTACGTAGTATCTGATTATTTTACACGCAAATACTACGAGTCGTAGGCTGTGGTGAACTATTGTTAGTACTTCTGTGTATATTTGTACACATTACTATTTGAACGTTTTACTGCTACTGTGACGCTTCGTGTAGCAGTAGTAGTGATAAATTAATTTGTAGCACTAAACACCGAGGTTTACACACTTTCTTCTCGAACATAGTATTTCCGCATTGCTAATTTACTGCTAAACAATAAGGATTGAGACATGTCGCTAGTTTTCCTCCTATTTAACAGCCAGCAACCAGAATGCTTTTCTACTAGTAGTATAACGTTGTAGGGTAACGCAACATAATTTCGCAATCAAGGAATACAACTTTTGTTTCTTACTCTATTTGCTTTCTTTTGACATATAATGTAGCATATTGTGGACGTGGACATGGGTAACGTTATTAGCAGTAGAGTCTGACTGACATACATTATACTTCTACTCTCTGCTTCTTTGCGGTGCTTTGATACTTGCAGCTTTATGCCGGTCTAACATCTAACACACTAACAGTACTACCATAATAAGTGTACATACCTACCTCTAATAGTATAACAAAATTATACGACCACAGTAGTGTTGAGAGGTGTATGGCACACATAGCATAAAGTCCATGGCTAGTTTCTAGTTACTAAATAGTTTGAGGCAGTTTTACAACTTGTGCACTTTCTTGTTACGAGTCTTATTCGAGAAAAGGATGCACTAGAAAGTCAAGAATCCAGATTGCCGAATGAAAATGACTAATATTGATTTTTTGGGTTCTTTTCGGACTCTGCCCAGCAGCCATTCAATGGAATTCGTATGCTACACTCAAGTTGCAAAACGTCAAGTCGACGACAGTGACTGTTAAGGGTGCCACTCCGAGTTGGGAACAAGACTTTCTCTTGTAAGAACAAACTCTTTTTTACTTTTAGCTTCCTGCATTTCCTTTTTTACCTTCATGTTTAGACTTACATTATATTATTATATTTTCTCTACGCCTGCTGTTGTCTTTTAGTACATACATATAGCCATTGCTACCTACCTCCCTGAAATAAAACCCGTGTACAGTTTACGACATGTTATACACTGCAAAAATATTTTATACGAACAGTATTATGTTTTACGTTTGGGATGTGTAAAACTGCAGTCGTTCTTAAACGTGCTGATGTTATATCAATTATATTCTTTAGTGCTTTTACCTTTTCACTCTGTACTACTATTACTACATTTTGTCATTGAATATTTGCTGCAACAACGCTGCTGTGGTCTTGCTTGCTACAGTACATATACGAACTTATCTGAGTTAGCGTCACGCGTGCTTGTGTAGTTCCATCCGTGGATGGAACTGCTGCATGGACTGCTGTGTGCTCCCAACTTGGAAATAGAAGAAGAAATGCATATATCTGTGAGTAGCTGGCTAGAGTAAAATAAGTTTGGGTAGCCGGTAGAGAAAAACACCTAAAAATGATATCTCTTATATTTCTGTGTATCTTTACAGTTTTCTTAATACTCATTCTGCTCTGACGTGGTATAGTAGTTTTTTCCTCCTTGCCAATTCAATTGAAAATCCTTTCCTGGTCTTTCTATGGGCTATCTTATTATTCGCTAGATCTGGATCTTATTTCCAATCCAACTTTTCTAACTTCAGCCGACTACTCTAGTTTCCCTTTATCTTTATTAGTTTTCAGGGTGTTCACTTGGATCATCCCACAGCTCTTTTCTTCGCCTCGTAAAACTCTTTCTATTTTTCCTTTTCCTTTTTACAACTTGGAAATCTATGTGAAAGCTTTGCCAAATCCAGTGCGATTCTTTCTCTAGTTAGACTCAGATAAAAAAACAAAAATTTCCCTATGAATTAGAGCTGTACTGCCTGCACCGGAGGGTGTCTCGTGTCTTGCATCTGCTCAATCTGCTCACACCACTGGTTCTTCTATCTACTTACACTGTTGATGTAATTCCAATGGAAAACTTATACAGTTTAAGTACGCATATTAAAATAAACTTACATTTTTGTCTTTCTTTGCAACTCCGTTTAATTATAAATACCTAAAACTAACCTACAGCCACTACTGCGACTTTCCTTTTCATTTCATTAGTTGGTAGAAAATTACACTTCCTGTAATTTTCTTTGTAACTCTTGTACAGCTCACACTTGCACAAAGGATGTCCCTTCTATAAGTGTTAAGACGACGGAATTAAATTCAACTACCTATTTAAGTTGGTAGTAGTAGTAGTAGTAGTGGTAAAAGTAGTAGTAGGGGTCACCCGGCTAGAAAATGTATTAAAACCATAGCTCAAGTTGACAGTGATGTATAGACCTTAATTTTGAGCTGCAAAAGTGAACCTCTACTGCTTACGCAAAGAATTACAAAGTCAGCAATACACCATCTTGTATTATTTTTAAGTATGGCTAAGCCTGAAACTAAAGGAAGCTGTGCATCTTGCTGAGAAGTGGTGAAGATGTTAAGACTTCACTACAGACTACTGGTAGATTGCCTACCGTGAGATACGTTGAAGTTGAAGCTGCAGATTACCGAAATAAATTAGTCGTCTGGACATTTTCGTTTGAGTGAGTGAGTCTATGGAGCATTCTTATTCAATTTCGTATTCAGCTTCGAATTCTCCAGAAGCCAACTGGAACAGCGTTGTAGTGGAACTCTCAGGCAGTGTATCATGGCAAATAAAAACTGCTCCAGAGCCTTGCCATTCTCCTCGCTGCTTATCAACGTACGCTTTAAAGCATCAAATACTACACAGTACAAAGATATACATCTGTATTATATTATGTCCTTGATGTCGGATAATAATATAGAATTCTATACATGGAAGCCTCAATGTTTTTGCTATAAAACATTGTAGCTCCATCCAATGTGTTTCTATGCAAAAGATGTTCTTTGACTTTCACCTATCTTCGTTGATATATCTGAGATGACCTGCATACAGAAGCCTTTATTATTAGATTTCTCTAAGGCGAGGTTTCCAACATGGAGACTAAGAGGAAAATGTGTAGTCCAATTCCAATTCACAGTGTCTTGATGGAGACTAAATAAATGATTGCAGAATACATTCGTACTTGACCTGTAGCTACCACCCCCTATAGTATTAAAGTTTCTGCTTCTTATGTATGTAGCAGACTCTGTGTTTAATAGATAGGTAGGTATGTTGTCTCTCCGTACGAGTATGAGAGTTATTCAAAATCAAATTCAACTTGAAGTAGAAACGTATTGAAATTCCTTGGCCTTTTTGTCGTATCTTTCTTTCGAAACTTTCGAAAAAGCGCAGATGTGCACCAGAATTGTTATTTTAGGTCGTTTTTTCAACAGGGAAATTTGATCCGGTCAAAACGAGATAAGTTATTTTCTTTCTTGAAAGTATGGGGAAAGGAGGGGAACGTTAGGTAATGTATATGTAATGTTCAGAGAGAGTATGTATGCGGAAGCCGTTCCAACTCGCGTTGCTTCACATTATTACTATCTTTAAAGTAGGCCAGTTCTAAAGATAGAATTCCAAAAAGGGAAAGCCACATAAACCAGGAATACATCTGAAGTAAACATAAAATAGTCATGATGTTCTCACAGCATTGATTTCCTTTTACTCTGCAAATATTACTTTCCTTATAGCCTCTTGTTGACTAGTAAACTTCTCCAGGTCTCTCATCTCTTATTAGAGATATGGAGAGACTAAGTAAGTTAGTACCTACTTACTTTACTTTATAACAAGCAGTTTCGTAACGCAATAAGCAAACAGCAATCTTCAAATACTTTCACTCAGCTCTATAATTTAGTAGTAACAAATTGCAACAAGGCCTACTAATACATATATACATACTGTACGTTCTTACATAACAACGCAATAGGAAATTATTCGTTTACCTATACCACACAGCTTTCCTTTATAAATTACTTGCACCTACCTAGGCAAACTAGGCATATACATTTTAAATTCAGAAATAAGTAGTGGACTCATTTACATTTCAACATAGGACAATTTCCAATAGTAGATTGTAGATCTATTAGTATACCTATTAATTGTTCAATGTAAAAAATTGCATTTAGTGCAAGTGAACGTAAATAACTACTCTGTATACGACCTTTGAGTCAAATTAATGTATTAAAAATGAGGGACATCTGTCCTTGTTCTGATATTGATACTCCCATCTCTTTCTGCAAAATCAATAGCGATTTAATAAAAGCATAGCATACTATCTACGTTTACATCTGAGCGTGTATGAAATTTGTGTCAGTATTATGGTATTTTAAACAATTCTTCGTTTCATATGTAGCAAAACCTAGGATGGCACTAATGGAATAGTAGTATTTTGAGAATTATGACTAATGCTCTATTTTCACTCTCTCTTTAGCCGATGGTGCACTCATTTGTACTATCGTGTGGTACGAAAGAGACAGCATAATTTAACATACCGGAACAACATGGTAGGAAGCTGCATTTAGTTTAATCTACGGCACTATATCACTTTTCCATGCTGTTACATGCATTGCATAGTTTACGGCAACGGCTATATTACATTAATTCGATTAGCATAGTCATTTTACATCTCTCATATTACAAGAGAAATTTTTTGTCCTACTTTGCTCCAGAAGTTATTTTACCACTACTACTTCGCATTGTAGTATGTACTTATAAGTACTAAATATGCCATTGTGTTGTGATAGGGTAAATGTGATTTAATATACTTGATATACTTGATATAACATCACTCAAACGTAGTATAGTTTGGCAGTAGTTGGGAAACAGTTGTGAAAATTGGTTGCATTGTAATACTGTAGCAGTCAGAGAAGGGTTGGTTACGTCAGTGCATTCATTAAACTGCATTAGAATACAATTGATGAGGGATTTATTCTGCTACTGTACGTTCCAATTTCTGCACTAACTTTTTCATTAATTTTCAACATTGTTTGGTAACGAATTTCCTTTTCCTCCACTAATCTCTAGCAAAGCAATATGAAAACCATTACAATGGCTTGCCTTATTTTGTGCTTGGAATTTCGATTTGCCCAGTATTCTTTATAGGGGGCTGCAAACATTCATTTGTAACAGATCAGTTATTTAAAAGTAATTAAAGTCGACACGGGTTTCATTTGCTGATGAATGGATCAATTAAATGATTTTTATCGACACAAGTCTTACATTTCCGATTTATTTGGGGCAAAGTGCATTAGGTCAATATCGATATTTTTGTACACGTAAAAAATTATAGGATGGTGGAATTTAATTTATAGACTCAATTAGGTTACTAATTGAGAATTGTTTGTTTGAATGACTAAAATAAAAATAGAAGCCTTGTGAAAGTTTGTGGAGCTTTGTTCGGTTTTGTATTCAATTCACATGACACGGTAAAAGACAGTAAAATTAAAGCGGAACAGTCTACAAGGGCAATCAACTTAATCAGGGACACAGCAAGATAATA
Source organism: Pogonognathellus flavescens (assembly GCA_019776165.1). NCBI lineage: Eukaryota > Metazoa > Arthropoda > Collembola > Entomobryomorpha > Tomoceridae > Pogonognathellus > Pogonognathellus flavescens. The sequence continues at coordinate 79,371 of JABASD010000281.1, read as the reverse complement.
ATTCCAATGTCTGTGGCAAGGCTGAAAGTCTTTTGTAAGTAAAGTAAGCCTGGATTATTCTTTTAGTCTAGTGTAGTAGCTGTGTAGTACTAGTAGTGGGCAGATTGCAGACAGGATTCATTGTTTGCTTGCATATTTGAACACGTACATGTGTATACTCAATCATGTTGTGTGTACTCAGTGGGTTTCATTGCCATAGATGTTCCTCACGAGGACTCTAATGTATAGAATAGAATATGTAATATTCCACCATCATAAAAACACAATATTGACTATCTTTTTGTGTTCATACATATTACATCATACATTAAGCTTTCCCACTAATATTCCTAAGGGCACAGCTATACATAAGCTAAATATTATTTGGGGAACAAACGTGCGCACCTGTTACGGCTGAAATTTTTTGCGATACATAATCTCACAGGAACCATCAATCGGTTACTATCTTAATATAGTCTATAACTATATGCATATTCAAACAGACATAGGTACCTAGACCTATAGGTATATATTACCTTATTATAAAAAAGAAGGTTTGCATCATCATCGTGAAAGAGTTTTTAGCTGTTCTTCTGGTGTTCCATTTATCTATTTACTCATTATTATCAGTGCCGTAAGGACGAGGAGGTAAGTGAATGATTTTCCCGCTGGGCCACCTGACACCAATATGGCTTTCTTAGCTAAGAATTAGGGAAAAATATTATTGTCCTGTGATATGATGCAGTAAGAACTAAGAAGGGTTAGTGTGAGAGACTTAATGTATCCTTATTTGTCTAATATAATTGTGTGGATAAACAGTTAAAAGATAGTTTTGTGTGTCTACTACTTACTTATTACCAGTGTCTTACAAAGACAAGTTACATAAATAAATTCTAAGTCCTTGCTTTGTACTGCTGCAAAATGAGGTACATCCTTTTTAGAGTTGCAACAAAAATTTCGTAAAGATTACTCACACATTAAAACATTTACGAAACAACCTTGAGTTGTTTTCCTTACGATAAACTCTGCGAAAAAGTTAGTTTGCAGTAGGAAAACAGGAAAAGTACCTTTTACAACATAAATATGCATACACGCTTTCTTGCACAGTTCCACTAGCAAATTTACCTTTGAAGCTTATGATGGCAAACAAAATGAATTCTGCTTAATTTTATCCCAATTTGTTAAACCATAGTACTGCCAGTACTTCGTAGAATACACCTGAAAGAAAATATTTATTGTTAAATATCCCAGATGATACTATTCTACTAAATTTTTTGTAGCTTTTTAGAAATACGATTTGAGTACCCGGTAAAATTTTGATTTAACAATTTTAATCTGTCCATTGGTATAATTTCACTGTGCTAAGGAAGAAACTGAATGATAACCTTTGTATTTCGTTACGCTAATTGTTGTCATACGTTTGTTTTCTATCTGTGCCCCGTAGTTTATCCCTCTAGAGATACACTAACAAGACGAAAAGGGCGATGGTGATATAGCCCGAAGATTTTGTGGTCCAATTTAGAAATACGAGTTAACTGACGTGAATGAAATCTCTGTCGGAAAGCACGATATGTAAGTTAAACCATAGCCATGTATGGTTAAACTTTTTGAAGTTGACAAAGTAAAGTAGTATGAGATCTGTGTATGTACAACAATGCAATTACGTATACCCCAATCTACTTAGCATTTAGCCTTTAGGAAAACAGTAGAAAATATATTTACAAATCTTATAACAACAAGCAACCATGTCTTGTTCAAATGAGATTTATAAACAATGTCATTCTTGTTATGATACCCTGGTTCTTGAGATAACGTCTACAATGAAATGAAGGGCTCAAAAGACATTAATGTAGGATGACGCAAAGGGTAAAAGTACAAATATGACTTCACCGTTATTATATCCATTTCTATGGATGTGTCTATAGTCTATATATAGACCATAGTTCATGTTGAGAATCCTGAAACTAACTTACCCATGAATTTGTTATATAAGTGCATTCTGCTCTAGTGCTTCTAGTAAGGCAGTTATTTAATATTTACTTAACTGATTCGTAGGTTCATCACGGTTTCCCCAGTCTACAGACGCCATTCCAAAGTTGAATTCACTCGGTAGCTCACGTTTAAATGTTTTCCACTATCTTACCTCACTATCTCTAATGCTGAAAGACATTCGCCTATAGGAAAGATAAACATACTTTACTTTCGTCATAAATTATTCATAGAAAGGTAACTGTAGAAAGAATCAGGTGATGGGAGGAAAGGCACGGAGAAGTTCTTTGAAAAGTAAATGTTTCTGGTTGTGTGTATGTCGGAGCACACGGCAGACGAGAGAAGCACAAACATGTCCACGGTCTAAAGGGAAAGCAACATCCCTTTGCCTGTATGCTCCGCTACATAAATATACATATCTCAAATATGGAATATGCAGACTTGACATCATTAATCATACAAACAAACGGAAATGATAAATTCGTAAAGTTCTGCCAGGTTAAAAGAAGTGGATGCAACAGCAGCAATTTATTCAATATCAAAACAATTTTCAAACCAAGTACTTTATATACTTCGTGTGTGTCACAAGTACTTTTAGTATGCTGTATCACAATTATTACTTATTATGGGTAATGATAGAAATTTATACAGAAACAGACATTCATATCATGAAGAAATTGAGTGGGAGAAAGCACTGAGTGAGAGGGAGAAAGTATATTTTTATATTTATTCTTTAACATCTTATAGGTATTTCCTTTTCCACTTGCCGTTTATCGTGGATATGGTGATAGTTGTCAGCCATCAATGCGTGTCTTTTGAGTTGTGTGACAGGGAAAGTAATCAGCGTCTGTTTGTAGCTTTAATTCTTGAGTTTGAGCTGGAGCACACCCTAGAATCTTTGAAAAGCTGATTTAAGAGAAAAATATTTATGTCAAAGCTGACATAAAATTTAGTAGAATTGCACTTCCTTCTGTCGTTAAATAAAAACTGTTTACTACCTTGGGCTTGACTCGCCAGCAGTAACATTGTACATAAACAAATACAATGACTGTAATAATATGCGTATAACTTTCTCGAGTTACGAGAGTGTAATTATTTGTCGGAACAGGAAACGAACTATCTTGCTAGCAGTACACAAGGTCATACCATTCCGTGCAAAGAGAGAAAGAACTCAAAATCGCAACTGTCCTAGTTGGCTCAGGTCGTCGTAATAAATTTCTCAATGGCTCCAGACTTTCTCCTTCTTTATTTCACTCAGTGGGCCACATTTCTCAGACAAAGGCTTAACTTATGGAGTCTGGACTGGGACTTTTGACAGAGAGTCTTAAGAGAAAAGTATCTAATATGGGTCTAGTCATGTCAAAGAAAGTCAAGTGTTTAGCTACATTTTATGTTGGTTCTAAAAATAGGGCAAATTTAATTAGGTTATATTACAGGCTCTACTTAAATTAACTACTTACTCCCAAACTGAAGCTACGTTGCTTACACATCAACGCACGAACGAAAATCCCTTGTAATTGCATGTAACAAGTGTGTAGCTTAAATAAATTAATCTGACTAATTACATCGCATTTTTAACTGCTTTAAAAATTAACTAAAGCACTGCACCATGTAATTTTACTGTTTTCATGAACATTAATGGTAAAATTTTATGCCATTGCAATCACATAGGTTATCAGTGCTTACATTCGTTACACGATTTCCTTTTCGAGGATTTTTGATATGGCATCATTTAATTTCATTCCCTCAGCACTTACACTTTTTTGAAGTATAAGCACAGAGATATAAATTTGAGCCTTTAAGAAAAGAACCATTAGTATTCCTTCCATTTCTCTTCATTACGTTATTTCCATGAATGAAGTAAACACAAGGAAAAATTCGTTCGAGCAACTTGAGAAAGAGTAAACCTTCCTCCCGCAAAACGCGATTCTTATTTCCTAGGAATTACAGATATTCTTACAGCTAGTCTAGATTTCGACAGACTCTGTGTTCCGTTCTTCCCTTTTATTGGTTGACCTAGACCCACAATCAGGCTCAGATCACGTCGGTTTCTGGTGGTAGATCCAAACAAAGATTCTTTCTAGATAAATGAGCCCGAAAAGCCCAAGGGAACGGAACAATTGCTACAAGCGCGAAAAGCATACCAAACAGGCTTCCAAAAATCCATATTTTATCAAATTCCAAACCCAAATCCTTCGTTGAGGAATTATAATATTCTCCCAAACCGACAAACCCAAAATCTTGTGCTCCACTGCCATTTCGTTAAACACAGAAGGACCAAACCATAAGACAGCTATCATATCCCGTGATATTGTTAATAATGATACAACTGTTGAGTTGTGTAACGTATAGTTGAGTGTGTGCTTGCGTAATGGCACATAGGAATACATAGAATAAGGAATGCATATATACTACATATATATAGTCGGTTCAAGGTAAGAGATGATTCACATGGAGGAGCATATTCTGAATTGAGAAGCGGTATAACTATTTAAGCTTGAGTGTTGCAGTGAGTCTTTGAATATCAAATTAATTTTGACTTTGGATTTAGGGGAATGGATTTCGTGTAGGTCCTTTGAGTAGGTAAGTAACTCTGATGAATTTGAACTTCATGCAAACCTTAGCATACATACACGCGGGTTTTGAATAAGATTACATTCTACTCGTCTAAAGATACTCTCTGACTATACACGGTGTATTATATGAACTTAAATTTTCTTCAGACGCTTTTCTTCTCTTATTTTAACCCAAACTTAAGTGAGTGAGCGGCAAGTTTAGCCGATCTCTTATCCCTCCCCTGCATATACGAATTTACACCTCGAACTAGATTTTATCTTTTTCTGAAGGTTTCTACGAGAAACTACAACCAGCGTAGCATGTCATGCTTGGCAACAATCAATCTTATACCTGTACTATGCCGTATATATTGTGCCATTGGGGTAGGTATGCATATAAAGCTCCTATCCAATTTCATTCACGTGCATAAAACTTTTGTGCTGCAGTCTATTTAACTTCTACTATCGACTCGTATCTACACACAGTTATCTCACATACATAGATATACAACATTAAAACTACTGGGAACAACTTTACCATTTGCGATGGTACAATGAAACTATATTTTACTTAAGTCGGACTAATATATTAGTAACTAGTAGAAGCCCAAGATGACCTTCTATTTTGAGCATGATGCTCCAAACATATGGTGTGCAGTTTTGTTTATAAATCTATATATGCGCCCTCACTTATGACGATGCATTGTAAATGAGATTCACAGAAAGAACTTTCTACAAGTGGAGTGTATTTTCCATTCCCAGACGTTTTTGCCTTCTCATATAAAATTCATGACTCAGTCCATGCTATTCCTACTACACAGTATATTAAATTTTCTATATACCTAGTTGTAGATTGTAGGTTATGTTTGGGAAATAGAATAGACAATAGAAGTTGAAGTTGGTAAAGCAGAACAAAATGTACACGCCTTTCTTTCTCCATATATTATTTCGTTCTCCGTTGGATTTAAAACGAGTAGGCACTTCAATAATTGTGGTACTACAGTCACATCACGAGACGAGAATGACGATCATCCTACCTGTGCGTGCAGAGTAGGATCGAAGAGAGAATAATAGAATTTTTGTTGTCTTCTCGACGTTATGAATGAAGCTGTTTTGTGTGTGAAAATGACAATCAAATCAAAACTGGTGAATGAGAACAAAAGTGATGAAAAAGAGCCGGATTCTGAAAGCAGAAGTAAGTAATAAATTGTCTGTTCTCTTGGAGGGAATGGAATATTTAACGTCAGTTCTTCTTCCAGGATTGAATAGGGCATATAAAATATCTCCTTTGCTTTCTTCTTCTTTGCATTCTCCCATTTCCTCATGTTTTTCTGGATTTCAATACATATGCAAATTGTTTCTTGGAATTCATCTTAAAATACAAGCCCATTTATGTCACAAGACGTACTATATCAATAAGAAAATGAAAGCTGTCGTTTTTGTGAATTCAAGTTAAATAACAAGGTTTAATTGAATTGCATTACATGCAATGTGTATTTCTATTCACCCGAAAAAAGTTGTGATATTAGAATTTCTACAATTGTTAGCTTAGACAACAAAAGAGACAAAAATGCCCCTATATTTTTAAAGTTTAAAGTACCTACACAAAGCATGGAAATGTTACTGCCTAGGGAAACAATTTATCTTTAATGATAATTCAGGGAGGGATAAATTGGCAGAAGTAATGATAGCATGACGAGAACAATACGAGTACAAGGAGGGTCCCAAAAAAGTATAATAGAAAGTTGGTTCAATGTAATGTGAAAACAATGTAGTGACAAAGCAATTTAATCGAATCAAATCGATTTTGTTATTTCTTTTGTCTTGGATAGTTTGAATTGTCTAAGTTGAGCTTGGCAATGAGCATTTGGCATATTACATGCAAGCAACGCTATTTGCCTGAAACTACTTGCATGAAGGACTAAAGGACATCCTGGAAGTTTTCTTACGGCTATAGAACTACAAGTTAATAAAGTTTCATCATGTGTGTACTAAATGTCGAAGCCTCTGTGTCAACACACCACCTACTGATTTGTTCAAGTATAGTCTTTGGCAAGAACATAGTACTAGTTAAACTCTGTGGTTCACTAACTTTTCGGTAATAAATGTGTAGCTGTCGTCTGTGTATCTGTCGTTTCGTGTGGGCAGTGAAGAAGATAGGGCAGGACTATCATCACGTTTGACGTTAGACGATATAATAATAACATCGTGACTGTGACGTTGGATTTACTTAGACTTACTTATGTTGCTGAAGTAGATATAGGACAAGTAGAGTAGAGACGTGTAGTAGGAATAACAGTTACATTACATTTGATGAGCCAATGGACGTTAATTCTAAAACCGTTTATTTACCTCCTACTGTACTACGGAGGCTGGTGTGCGTGGTGACTTGCATTACATATCCAAGTTGGTTGCAATATCACGCAATCAGTTACTGGATAGACACGTATCAAGATTTTCTGCTACCTAAGCACAATGCAATGTCGTACAACGAGGATGAGGACTAACACTATTTCGACTACTGCAACAACTCTTCCATACTAAAAACTCGTTTCTACAGAAAATGTAGAATGTGGGATCTTCAGAATTCATTCTACGTTACGATTACGAATTACGACTACAAATAGGTACCTCTTTCTCGTCAACTGCTTTTCTAAATTTTTATCTTTGACGTACACAACTACTACTGCGTATGTACTCAAATTGCCTTAATTAGTCCATTACTATCTGAATGAGTAAATGAAACAGATTTCTAAGGTAAATTAGACAAGTAACATCGCCAAACTGTGACGTGAGCAAGTTCATTTCCGTATATTATACGACTAAAGCAATCGACTCCGAGTTTAAAGTAGTTCCAAACTTGGTAAATGTAAAACAGCTCTTAAGTAAAGCCAAATTACTTTTCTCCTAAGTATACCTTATATCTGTCTCGTATAGTGTAGTCAGTTCTAGTAGTTTTATCTCGATGTCTGTACATATTATACAAATTCGACGATCAAAGAACTTCCATGCTCAAGCACAAAGCAAGTTGAGCATTGAAGAACTCAATACTTTTCAACGTTTAAATTATACATATCTTCTAGACACTGCTTTCTCCATGTCCGTTTTACATAAGAATAGCCTATAAGATATAGGTCGTATAATTCTGAATGGATGGAAAGGTCTAAAAAACCTTTTCACATTCTCCGTCGTAGTGAAAGTCAGTCTCCGTTACAATTTTGTGATTATTTTATGACGACCCTCCAAATGTTGTAGTAAATTGTATGCCTAATTTGTCAATGACACATAGTAAATTTTATCAAAGCATGTAGGTAGGTATCTGTATGCACGTAATAAGTAACTTTTAGGTTGTACTGGGTATTAGGTGAACAATAATCTGCACTTTAAATAAATTACGTTGCGAAAAATATTACACTTATTAGAGGACAAACTTAATAAAATTTCAGGGAAAAACAGTTCAACAACATGATAGCGTCTACACAATACAATTATGTAGGTACATGGTACATGTTACATTTCATTATGCAATATGGAATCAGTAAATGTCTGTATCGTTACGGTTCAAGTAGAAAATTTTATGAATTTCCTTACTTATACGGAGCCTTATGCGCTTATGGTGTAAAAACTTTAAGACGTCAATGCCCCCATTGTACAATAGCCAGCCTTTATAAAGTGCACTATATTATATGTTCCCTTTTCCCATTATATTCTTTTGTAAAGAAAGGAAGGAACCACTATAGGTACGTACACAGGACTAGTATTATTCTGTTCTTTACTGTACAAGACTCAGAGAGAGTCGTTACGTAGCTGAGAATACGGATTATAATATAATATACAGTCAAAATGCTTTTCTTGCTCCTTTGACCATATTTCGTCCTTATGCGCTGATCCTGGAACCTCTTCTAGCGTAAACTTGTAGCAAACTATGCTGTATGTTTTCCACCACCATGTCCTAGTACTTGTTCACTTGAGTTTGCATTCCATCTTGCACGTTCAAGTCATTTTAAGCTTTTACGACTCCTTTCTCTCTACTGTTCTTACGTCATTTCGGTCATATTTTCCTGTAGGATTACCTTCCTCAAGAAAGTCTAAAGTGGTGTAAAATGTAAAATACACAGCAAAGATGATTCCTTGGATGTATCATCAATTTCTCCAAGTTAAAGGCCATTTCAAGCCTAAACCAACCCATCATAACACGTTGTAGCACATTACTTTGATAACACCGCAGTCTTATACGGTCATAACACACGAACGAAACTATACAGACACAACCCTATGTTGGGTATGGTATGATGTGCTATGCATGATAATAATATACCTTGTTAGGTACAGACATTATAAGTCATATCATATCTGTGGCCATTATAAGAGAAAGCTTGTATATCTAAACGAGTCGATGAAAGGCAATAACTGGGTAACTGTGGTACACTATGCATAAATAATAGATAGCAAATGCACATACTTTATACTTATTATGAGGCTAGAAATCAAGTTGAGTGGCTGATGTTAAAATACAGCTAAAAAGCTGTGGCATCGTTAGTGATTCACTTTAGTAAATACGTGGAGCAAGTTTCATTACATTTAAAGCGTCAACGAAGGTACAAATTGTGTGGTAGGCGGTAGATATAGTGTTATAGCTGGTCCCAAGTGAATTTTCTCTGGACGAACTGCAAACAACGCGCTGCGTAGCACAGAGAGCTAGTTTGTAATCACTGCAGTGTGACAGCAAAGTAAACTAACAATCAGCCTGCTGACTCCGGTTCGGCACTTGCTGGTGGATGCTCGTATATATTCCTATATATATTTACACTTACAGTTTTGGCTTTTGGGTTTGCTACGCTTACACTTACACTGTATACGTGTACACTTTGTGCTTTGCCACCAAGGCATACGATTTTTCATCACATCATCAGTTTCCATCCTTGGAGATATCTATCTACATTTCTCCTTTGCCTGCCTCAGCTCGGCTCCTGCCTGCATTGCATCGTCACACAAATGTGATGGATATTCATTCACATTCAGCTTGAAGCTACTATGTATATATAAACTAGAACTAGATTCTCTCCCAGCATGAACGAACAAAGCAAGTCAGAGTGAAAAGTGGTAAGCTTAGTATATAAAGAGAGAGAGAGAGACCATAGGCCACGTATACTTGTTTAGTATTGTGGTGGGGAATCAAAAGAGGGAAGTGCCTCAAGTCTTTGAAATAGTATTGGTATAGTTGCCGATACTCTGATTGTCAGATTTTCTTGACGTCACTAGTCTTGAGCTTCAGACCTTGAAAGGTTATTCCATAAAGGAGAAAGCCATTTTCCACCAATACTTCAAATGCTTTCAGTCCAATATTATATAAACTTATCTCACACTTCCATACGTACTAGAACTAGAAGGTTCACACTTACAAATGCGATGAAGAGGTTTAGTGCCACTAACACCACTAGGACTACAAAGTGGACATGGAGGAATTTTCCTTTTTTGGGGAAAGCTTGTTTCGTAAATGTAATCATCCTAGACTAATTTTTATTTCCATTTGACCAGTCGTATATCTGAGTTTTACGATTTAGGTGGCAAGTACTTAAACTTTGTTCGGTAACGCAGTAAAGTTGAGTGTTTCCTGTAGTAAGTATGTTAGCATTCATTGGCGCGTGCAGTGCACTGCACTACAGTTTATTTATGGCAGTACGAACACTTTGAAGTTGTTGTTATAACTAATGAGATTGAATGACAAGATGGCATTCTAAAAATCATATGGGCAAGTTTATACTAAATATAGAGTTAGTGGAATTCAGCAGTTAGTTTTGATAGAACAAAAGGCAACTTCTAACATACAATGTGCTAAACGTTAAAGAATAAATTTATAGCACGACAAGATTCGTATGTGTCAGCATGTGTGTAAGAAGCTAATGGCTAGCCATGTAGAAGTTGCAATTTCAGACTGAGTTGTGCTATTAATTCGAAAGCCTTTGTCTTGCAATGCTTTCAGACGGTGGCTACACATCGAATAAATAACTTGCACTTCGTTTAAGGCAAAAAACTCTGTCATTACGGTACTGAGTATTTTATGTGTGTCCTTGGAGTTAGTTTTATGATGCCTTGTACAAGAGTCTACCCAGTAGTTACGCTCTAGGCAAGTTTATATTTAGACTATAGTTTTACTCAGGAAACTCACCTTTGCATAAAGCGCAGAAAATTACTATGTCGACACAATAACAACTTTTAACATATGCTGACACAATTTTTAATTAGAGAGACAGGCTTTCGTGCTGCATTCGGTTGCTTCAATGTTGAATGTCTTTCTATCATATTGCAGTATCAACATGCAGTTCCAGAGTAAACTCACTGGAGAAACAAAAAGAGTAATGTGATATCATTATAGAAGTAAGTAATAATGCAGGGTATTCTTTGCCCTTTTTATTCATCTCATTCAACGTCCTGGACAAAAATAGGTTGACAGGTCGTTTTTCAATTATTGAAACGTACCCAACCCAAACTACAAGCATAGTGCTATGTCTGTATGTAATTTACCATTAATCTTCGAGAAACGAGAGTAATAGCATTTCCCCTTACAAACCATGCCAAATGCTTAGAATAACGTTGTACCTGAATACAGCATTCATTGAGGAGGATGCTTTCGCAATCGTTTTGAAGACCGTAGTGGCGACTGTACCTTACCTACATAGTACAACGATAATATCAATGGTAACTGTAAGGAGTTTTTCAATAAAACAAATGTTGGATATCTTTGAATGGCCGTATAATGGTGGGATGGTGAGAAAAAGAGGACTTCAAGGGTAATAAGAAGAAAGTTGTAAAACACAGCGGGGGCAGATTGCAGTAAAGTCCGTCTGCACAGTTAAGATACGTGGTTTAGGCCAAGTGATGGGATGACGAGTCATAATAATATTATGGCTGTGTGCTGTGGCGGTGAAAGCAGGTGAGTCTTAAGCGAAGGGGCAAGCTTTTTGGAAGTGCCCGAATCTGACAAGATGTAGTGCTATTAAAAAGCAGCCTTGACAAAAGAGAAAGATTGGAAGGTTTCTCCCCTTTTTTGCTTTCACGCACTCAGATACGAACTTCTCTAACCGTATGTACCTATCAAGGCAATCTGTGTAGGTATATAGGGTCGACGAGTATACATCACTGTACAGATGTCCAAACAAACAATGTAATAACACAAATCTGTTTGATACACGACGAAGAAAAAAGGTTGGCAGAAAAAACAGAGCAGCTTTTCTGCCTTAAGAGACGGAAACGGTTTGTCTGCCTTCAGGTCGGTGAGGTAGGTCAGCCATCAAAAGTTACTTAGGTGAACCATGCTGTTTTATGACAACTTTCATTGGCCTGACTATGTATATTTTATATCCCGTTTTATCCACCACCTCCAACAGCATCAACAGAATCTCTAATATTGTTATGCTTTTCTTACTGGAGCATTTTATGCCATTTCTTAGCTACAAGATGACATTTCTCTTGTTGTACATAATCTTGTCTCGTTCTGCTCTCCCATTATAATACTTATGTGTCTACTCTTCAGGCGATACAGAAACGCCCTGTGCAGTGCTCAGAACTAATGCAATGCTAAGTACTAAATAACTAAGTCTTTGTTATAGTATTATTATTATGAGCACTACAATCTATATAAGGATATTGTGCCCTTTCATTTGGATGGATGGAACGGGTGATAGTGTCTAGTGCAATGTGTGCTGGCAATATTTGTTCACGCTAGTATTCTTCTGTAAAAGCTTATTATTGCTCCTAGTAGTGTTAGGATTAGTCTGTTGTACTACGGTGCAGTAATATCAACGTGTGTTCAATTCTGTAACGTAATGTACTTTATTAGCTGTACAGAAGCGTATAGCGTCGCCGTTTCGCTCTGACTCTGACTCGCTGACGTCTGCCGCTATGTCTTGTAGTGCAACACACAGTGAAGATAGAAAATATACATATATATCTGTATTTATATATATATAAGTATAAGTACAAAGATTGTTGCAGGGTTGACTTGTCATTCTGTCAGAAACAAACAAAAACGTAAAGTGCAGACAAGGTAGGTACACACTCATGTGCAGAGTAAGTGTACGTAATAAATGCTAGATAGAGCAATGAAGAACTAAACTTTACGATTCTCCAGCACTTAAGGCGTTACAATTTCATTTTTATTTCTGTGTGTTACTTTGTTAGTTTGCTTAGTATACTTTTTTGCTCTGGATATATGCTAGCAGTATGTGATAGTATAGCGTTGAAATTTATGAAAATTGCTCTAATCATGGTGTAATCATCCACTGTAATCCACAAAAGAAAACACTATATGAGTTTCTCATCATGGAATTGGTGGGGGAAGAACCTACAAATCTTCGTAATAATCTTGTGTCATCATTAAAGTAATATTAGACGATTAAAGTGGAAGTGTCTTTGTAATAACAATAATTTTTCACAGTTTTTATTAGAAATCACAAAAACCCATTAAGGAGAATTAATGCAATGCAAAAATCTCTCAGGTCTGATTTTTTGGTCGTTCAGATGATGATTTACTTCCACAAACAGAAAAATTAAGAAGGTACTTAATACGCGATTTTTCATGCGGACATTGAACTTATTTTTTAGTGTGGGTGGAAATGAACGAATGAATTTATTAAAGAAAGAAATGAATTAATGGGAAAAGCAAGTTATCTTTGCATCAGGAGAAAGTAACAAATTGAACATAAAAATGGAAAATGCGGAATTAAACAAACAAATAAATCTTGATTGGCAATCATACCGACAAACGAAACTGACTATTAAAACAGTAACGAAATTAGCACGCATAAATAATAATCGCTACCTAATTTGTATACATACATACCTTGCGATGGATACTACAAAAGTAATGAACTTATATGACTTGAGTTGCACCAGCCCAGAACCAGCCTAGTGAAGCTAATAAATAGAGACATGAAAATGCCAGGGGTTTACATATTTGGAAGAGCTATACCACTACTATAGGCACTGTTAGTATAACCATGAACAGAGTATTCAGAGAATTCGGGATAGATATAAAAATGTAAATGCAATGTTTGGCAAGTTTCTGTTTCGACTGAGTGAGTTAAATTATTAGGAGCTGGTACAAAAGTTGACGTCGGTTTGTAATGGAATGCCGTCTAATGGTATTGAGCCGATAAGAGTTACTTCCACCAACCCATTCTACAATCCTGTGTGCTACATTGCTCGGAGAACTTTCCTCTTTGTGAACACCGATAAAATGACTTACCTACCTTACTTTATACCCCTTGCACTTCTACGGAACAGAATAACATTGGAAAAACTTGCCGGGTATGTGTCGCAATACCCTCATTTTGTAAAAAAAACATTATGCACTTACTAATTAATAATTTAAAAATATCATGTTGACTTAAAAAGTTCCCGTTGCAAAATAACCTTATGAGCCATTGAGCGGTAGTGGAAGCTTACAGTAGAATATCATTTATAACTTTGTTAAGCGTTAAAAAGCACGTTTGAATTTATGTAGCAATACGAGCAGTAAAATATCTTTCTACGGCTTTTTTATGAAATAATTCACAGATTTTAGTATTCTGCTAAGTGCATAGGGACATGCATACCAGAGTTGCTGAAAAGAAGGGGTGAAGAAAAGAAACTAAAAGTGCAATAACTTAGCGTTAGTGTATAACTGCATTGAAAATACTCATACTGAGAAAGGCATCCGCAGGTTCGCAAACAGACGGATGCATTACATGTATGAAAACAGGAAGTGGGAAACACGACGCTTTGCTTTGGCTCTAAATGCAATAAGTGCTGCTGAGGAATTCAGCTACCTCACCTCTTTTGCTATCGTCGTCGACAAACTTTGCCTAGCTAATATCTACGCACAAACTCAAACGAGTATAGTATTCCCAGAGAAAGAGCCATAGAGTAGTAGAAGCTGCTACAATATCGCATCCATTATATTTCGTATCATGTTTCACGTATTGTGAAGTCTGAATTTACTAGCACATAACCTACCCACTGTGCATTCTGGTACAAAATTGTATGTTGTGTATATTGTGTGCATTTGTATTCATCTTTGGGACGCTCGCCGCTAGTCGCTTCGCCACATATTATATGAATACGATAGTCGCATTATATTTACTACTGCTATGCATTCTTTTGCAACTCGACACTACATCGGAGCTCAGTTTCCTTTTTCCTTCAACCTTTTACTCGAGTCAGGGGAAATGGTAGCGTCAGTGTTAACTTTTAGCCGATTTCATGTAGAAATCGATTCAAGTGTCGTATCATTTCACCAGCAGTAGTTGCTCCTTGCACTACTCAAGCTTTGAAACTTTCAATGGCGTACTAGAACCAGTTATATATTGCAAAGGCGAACGAATCGAACTGTAACATAACACAACAATCCAGGCCAACCAACATTGTTTAGTTTGGTCTATTAGCTATAATAGCTTCAGCATCGGCACTCAGCCCCATCATTGACATTACACTACACTACTGTTGTCAGTTCTTGTAGTATTTGTAGCCAAATGAACGAAGAGGATGCTTAAAATAGCCATGAGACGATACAAGGACTTTCTCCTTTTATTCACTCGTCACTATATACTTACTTTATTGTAGCAGAAATCAAGCTGGATGGAGAAAGCTGGGAAAACTCACATTATTGCACAATGCCTTTTTTACATAGTGATAGTCAACCAAGAGAGAAATCGAACACTCTCAACATCCACACACAGTTTCTATGTCTCACACATAGACTTTATCGAACCATCTGTACATATTGTAATACAACGTAGCAGTCTGTGGAAGTGAATGCGATGCATGGGAAGTAAAAAGGAACGCCAAATGAAAAAATCCTGATTCTATAGAAATGTTACAGTTCAGCCTCATTCATTCAGTAAAAATCCGCTCTGTAGACTGCTTAGCCAAACTCTGTCGTCAGGATTCGCAAGCTACGCCATGCCAAAGCTACACAGCGTTTTTTCTCACCAATTCACAAAGGATTCAGTCCACAGACTGTTACGTCCAAGTACAGCTAGAACACATATCTAAGATGCAATGCACCTGAAATGAAAAGAATTTCATGTGAAATAAGTGGTTTAAAGTAGCTTAGTGACTACACACAGAAAATGCAATATACTGTACATTTCAACATTCCCAAATCCCACTTTAAAGACACTGTGGGAGTAAATTAGGGTTATAACTTTCAGAGAAATACAATAATTTCTTTTGTGTGCACATGGAAGATGAATGAAAAGATTCGATCCATAAATAAAATATTTATTGCGTGGTTATTCTGATTATGACAAAATATTTGTTTACATTGCCTACCATTGTGGTATAGAAACTATAAAGGGACTCAGCTACATTGCCGGTATTTATGTGTGTGGGTTTTGTGGTTTTGTCGTCTTTGATTTTGCATTCTTGGAGCATTTCGCAGTTATAATAAAACACGTCACTGCTTAAGGAAAGCCGAATAGGTGGATATTTAGAATTATACTTGCATTGGTATTATTCTTACTTCTCCGTGTCTTGTTGGTTTACCTAAGTAAATTATTACCTCTATATCCTTTCTGGATTTTATTCAACTAATATGAAGTGCATTCTGTTTTGTATAGTGACTGTTTCCAAATGATGAGGTGATGTGAAGTATGTAAGTGTTTGGGTTAAGTTATAGACCTAGTTGACTTGAACTGAGAGCTGAATCAAAGGGAATGAAGCTGAAAGAGTTCAGGTTAGTTTAGAATTTTGTGGATGTAGTCGTTGGGGAGATTATAGTTGAATGTAGATGGATTTGCACCACGCCTATTGGATAAAGTGCTGTCTATCTTGTCTGTCCTTCCCCATTTGTCTGTAGTGCACTGCTACTGGTATAAACTGAAATAAACTGAACTTCAGTTCAACAAACACCTTGACTCTAATTTATTGTCATGCTCCAGTTTGCCTTGTCATAGTCGATTTGCAATTGTCTATTGCGTTTTATACGATGAATTTGGTTTTAACTGTATTTACCTACCACAACTCAAGCCGAAACGCAATGCATTATTGTGAGAATCTTTTGTTGGGAATTTCCATCTTTAGCGTTTCATGCGACTGAATGTGGTACAATTTACAGAAAGAGAACTTGTGTGAGAATGGAATTGAATTTACTTATGCATTCATTTTGTTGTTCCGCGAAAATAGTTTATATCCCGTATAGTTAATTGTCAAGTGCAGATTTGTCGGGATTTTGGGAACTTGCCACTTTTTCATTGTTTAAAGTTGAATTTCCATTGAATTCCAATGGTAGGCTGATGGCCGGGACCAACTTTGACCTTCTGCTAAAGCTGAAGATATAATATAATTTTAGTCTTTACTGAACATCCCACGTATGTGATTCGCTTTGATGGGCATAGATGATACGCTAATTTCTATGCATATATATTAGATTTTCAACTCCTTTCGCGTGGCTTCTGTGGCTTTGATGTAAATAAGTACTACAAAAGGTTTTCATGCCAGAAACACTACTTTAGTTCACCATATTGTTTGTGTGAGATAATAGGTATGTGCTATAACCACAAGATATAATGAAACTGAATGTTTTACTGAAACCGAAAAGTATCTTTTGGGACCATCACAAAAATCTTTCTACGGCCTACGCTACTGTTGCATAACTTTGTGTACACAGGAACAGCTAAATAAAAATAAATTCCCCTTGCTAAAAAAACTGAACCTTTATTTATTCACGTATAAAGGAAAATACCATTCTAGCTTGGAAACCAGCTGTTTATAAAAAAATGTACTCTGTTTGAATGGGGGAGTATGGTGTAGGAGTTGCTTTTATGTTGGCAATTCGTTTGAAATGAGGAACAAACAAACTTTAAGCTACTCTTGACATTTAAGATAGTTTTCTGTCATGTAATTGAATTATCTACTAGTCTTAAACAAGCAGGTTATCTAGTCTTTTCAAAACAATTCTATTACTTTGAAGTAGCAGGTACAGCGGTTACTTTTCAAGGTAAACTTAAGGTTAACTTAAAGTAAACCCAAAAATTTATAACGAATTCGTTGGAAAAACAAAAAGTGAGGAAACACATTACTAGAATATTATGGCCTAAAAGCAAACACGTGTAACTTCTTCCAATGAAACTTTTTGTTTGTTTACGGTTTACTTACAAAATGTCAAATACATGATGGAGTATGAAATCAGTATAGGTCATATGCAGTCTGTGGAAAATAAAGGGGATTCCTATGTTATCTCTACAGATAAAGCAGACAATTCTATTTTGAGCTAATTTTGTTACAATTACCTAATTGAAGACCATTGTAGTTAACTTTCCACTTTTTTGCTGATTATATTCATACGATGTTAGTATGTCATCCTTGTCAATATCAAACGATTATTGTGATAACCGTTTGCCACTCCTTTTCAATTATACAATCACCCACACTGTAACACTGCTTCAACCTACTGAATAAAATGTATCTCTAAAATGGCAGATTCACCTACGTATTGTAAAAGTAAGACATAATTCCGAAGCATGTGAATTCTCAAAAGGTCGGTGAAGATATGACAATCTATTTTATGTGACAGTCTCTTTTATATTATAAATAAATAACATTCATTGTGTAACTTTTGGTATTAAATTGCCTAAACAGTAAACTTAAAAAAAGGTTTTGCAATTGAATAGAACTAGGTATAGGTCGCTACCATAATTAAGTATCTCTCCACTTCCCAGAAGTTACCGTCAACTGCATATCCTATTCTGTTTCCTATTCCTACATTGTGAATTCATTTGATGTTTCTTTTTACTTTTGACTTTCAAGTTTGCTGCTTTCACTGATTGTAAGTTCTTTAAAAGGTCATCTCGTCACTGAGATTGTATAAACTCTTCAAAATCCTTCATCCGTTTTCCTGCAGGTACATTCAGTTGAGCACTGACAAAAAACTGTCAGTGTGGGCGCTTGTACAAACTATAGAAGAATATTTGAGGATCTTTATACTTCATACATTATATAATATTTTGTTTACACAACGTTGCTCTAAAGAAATGTCAGCGTGGGTGGGTTTATATGAAAATATCATTTCTAGTACATTAGCAATAGCATCTTGTATACAAACACAATAATGGTTTATTTGTTTGTATATCTAAGTGCCATGAAGCAGTGAAGCGCTTTTTGCAATTCGTCAAATATATATTTTATGCGAGTGTGATTTATAATAAGACTGGTTCCTCCTACTTATTGTGTATTTATTGCAATATGTGATTTTATAAATAAGTGCACAGACTGTATTGTTGCAGAATGTTTCTTTGACATTATGTTCATTCATTGTGAATGCTAATACCAATAATAAAAAATAAAAACTCTGTCCGAGATAAACTCATTTGTATGATTGATGGGGAGAGAGGCACGATACATTACTTTGTGCAAAGTAGGAAAGTATGTTACCCGTTTGACTCTTACTCGGTTTGGTTTTGTTATTGTCTGCTGCACTTTTATCCAATATACAAAGACAACTGGTGTTATTGTTTGTTCATTCTGACTGGATCTACATGAAATAGACTGCGTGGCATGCAAGAAAGCAGGCATATAGCATTTGCTAGCATTTATAAATTAAGTCGACATATGAAATGAAAGTAGAACGGTACTTATGTTTCTGCTTGCCTTCACTCGGAATTTTATGTACTTCAAAGTGTAGAGAAGGAATTCTATGTGAAAGCAAGGAGAGTAGTACGAAGATCCCAGCCGGAATATTGCAAAAGTATCCAGACCGCATAGCTTCGCTTCGCCTAAAGCCGTTTCCTAGTCTTCAGCTTCATTGACTTTTCCTAAGACGTTGTGTATATCCATACATACACAGAGGGCATGGTATACAACATTCGAGTAATATGCTTCTATAGCACGTACAAGCAATATGGAAAGTGTCTGCAAAAAAGAAAACGTCAGAATGCTGTATCCGTAAGTACAAAACTATGGTGTCGTCCTTCCATTCATAGCAGTCGAAAACTAGGCAAAAAGTCATGGAAAAACGAGCCCGGCACAGTTTCTAGTCATTCAGTCATTCATTGGGTTCTATCTTTCCAGTAAGGGAGGATGCAATGAACAGTTCCTAGGGATATCTGTATTTAGTTAGCTTTCTCTCAGTCTCTTTCTCTGTCTTTCTCAGTCAGCAGTTCAGTAATAGTAATGCCTTCGCTATTGCTCGAGAAAAAGTCAATCCAAGCAACTAAAGCATTGGGGCATCAAGTATGAAAAAGGAAACTCAAGTTCAGAGAGTTTTAGTATAAAGGACTTGAAGAAATCAAGGCAGGTTAGGATGATGCCAACCTGTCCTTTTAAATCGAAGGAACGGTGCAGCACACCGCACTGTCTTCATCGGAATGTACAATGGGATTTCTTTCCAAACTTCTTGTCTCTTTCTTTCAAGTCCTCGACATTTTGTCCACTAAGTCCGACAGTCAGTTCAATGCACGTGGTCTTCGGCTTTATATCCATTTTTCCGTTTATTTTCTTCGCTTGTGTCTTTTTATCCACTTCTCGTTTCACTTGTATTTTTGGACTGCCCCTGGACACAAAGCGTCTTACCTTTGGGATTCAAGTGTCAAGATGTATAAGTAGAAAGTTTAAATTCATTGTCATTTGAGGGCTTGGGTTGCATTCATGTGGATATAAGTAAGATGTGGAGCAGCATATATTGTACTATGACAGACAATAAAGTGCATGATGGAATTAAATCCAAATTTTACTTTCAGAGTTTCTTACCCTCTTTTCAAAGCGTCATGTCGTGATAAAATATGTCAACTTTCTTTCTCGGACATTTTAAAGAATTCGGAGAAAACAAAGTAATAAGATTGAATGGTGCTATTTATAAATCTATAACTGTTTCTGGTCTCAAGGTCTCATGCTGGCAATATATCATGTTTTCGAGGAAAAGCTTCAATCAAAAAACGAATAATAGGAATGTAGTACAGATAAGTGTAAGTGTTTATAGCTATAGGTACTATATTATTAGCCTAACATGCCAGCAGATTTTCTTCCATATATCAAACAGTTTGGGGTAAATAGTGTTGAAATACTGTTAGTGGTTACAGTCTCAAATAAATGTTCGACTGCACGCATTTTGTAGCTATTTTTGTGAAATTGAATCGTAAGTGCTATACGAACAAAGCTCAAAAGAACTTGATAAGTGACATACATCTTATAAGAACCATTCCACATCGAAGATTTTGAAAGGCATTTTTGTACGGCTTCATTCAACCATGACATTGGAGATTCTTCCATTACTTTTTCGAGTATCTACTTGCCAATTCTAACTATATATCAGTGCATTATGCCATGTGTATGGCTCTTTCCCTATATAAACACAAACCCACGCCTCTTACGCCCTCACATGATAATGTACTTCAAGAAGATTCCAACAAAATACAAATACATTTCCATTTTATCGGACCCCGATAAATGGATCCCGTTATGATTGTGGACAATTTCCAAATCAGAATATCTGCAGATAACATTGCAGTTGTATAAAATTGACTTTTGGTAGCGTAAGCATTTCATATCGTCAAATTCATGGTCATACATATTTATTATGATACTATGCAAGTTATACCGACTCTTGTATTTCATGGTATTTTATTGGTATCTCTAATCCCCTACACATTCAAAAATTGAAATAGCAAAAAATTAAAAACACTGCTTAATCTTACCATCTATTATTTCTGAAAGCTCTGATTTTGTGTTTCATAGGCATAGGTCATGCTGTCATGATAGGTAATAGCTAAAATGTAACGTATTTATGCAAGGTCTCATTGTTGAAGCGTTAGAATTAAAAGTTTCAATTGAAATGAAACCCACTTCATTTTTTATAATCATTTATAATTGCAGAAATTCCCTTGTCAGTTCTGTTAACAAAAGAATCTTAAGTCAGATCAAGAATTTAAATCTGTGTTAATACCTAGAATCGTTGTGAATGTAGATATGTAGTAGAGTAGTTGACTGAGAAATCCAGAGAATGTCTGTCCAATTTTTTAGTTTAAAATGGAGTGTATTTTAACTTTAACCTTTAAATATTTTACTGGGCTTGTGTTAAATTTATTCGGTGGGTCTATGAAAATGAATGTTATTGCTTCTTGTGCATTAGTCATGTCATGTGCTAAAGTATTGCAATTTTTATGACTGTGCCAATTTTGTTTCCGCAGCAGTGTGGTAAAAATGTCGAGGGAACTGTCTGTGTCTCCGATATCAATATTAAGTACAAAGTTATTATGGAGGTACATTGGTTGGGTGGATATGAGGCGAAACTTACAACTGTTGTAAAATACAACCGCATGTATGTGAATATTCTGGGAAAGTCGAAATTGTTATTATGGTTGTAAAGCCATGGGAATGTATTAGAATGATTGGATTACTACATATGAGAGTGAGGTCATTGAAAACGAAAGCATTTTTGTCTCAGTTAATACTACGTCGTCTTTACATTTACAAAGACAACCCAAAAGTGGTAATATTATTATAAACACGAGTTCTATAGCTGTAAGGAGAAAAAGGTAGAGTTAAAATGTCATTTTTTATCTATGAAAAACTTATTGTTTGTGATGTACGTAGTAAAATAAAACTCGTGTCGGAATAAAGTTTGGTTTGAAGGCCTTGGAGAAAACCATAAACTGAGCGAACTTAATTCCGACTTCAACTTGGGTATTATCGCACATTCCCCGTAGCTACAGACTCAACAAGGCAATTCACAGGAATGGAATTATTGCGAAGTGACTGTGTGAAGCTCTCAGTGTGAGCTCAAGTGAAGTGGAAACTCAAAACCTTGTTTGAAATGAAATGAAAAGTTGGGTGGTCTCTCACAGTAGTTGATTCAAATGTCCAATGAAGTGTACACGTTGTACGTTGTACCACTTTTACATGGGAACGAGTTTTTGAGCATTTTGCGGACGTTTGCGTCTTTCCTTTAAGCAAAGCTCGTACTTTTGATGTTTTTCACTTCGACTTCAACCTTTTTTGCAAACAGTTCGTGCGTTACACAATACTATGCAGAAGTATTTCCCTTTGCGCCGGAAGAAATAAATGCTGCAATGCATTTTACATGTAATGAAACCAAAAACTACGATCTTCTGACGACACATAAATGTGTGGTTGTTGATCTGTTCCTGTGTGGTCTGACATTGTGCACTAGGAATGCTTCCTTATATTCATTATTAGACAAACTGACACGCTCCAGGCTTTCCTTTCCAATAATACTCTTTCTCAAGAAACTTTGCACATAACATAACCAACACCACAGTTGTAGCTTCCATCAAAATTCATACAGGATACATTTTTCATGCATCTTCGTGTAAGAATACAACAGAGACCATTAAAAGTCAATTTACGGGGGTAGGTGACACATTTGGTAAACAAATGCATAAATTGGTATTTGTGTAAATGATTCAGTGACTATTTTTGCATAGTGTGTGCCTCTGTCTCCCCTATACATCAGTACTATTCATGAAAGATGGAGGAGAAAGACTACGAGTCGACAGACTCGCCAAAATGCAGTCATTTTGTTTTTCCCTGAATAACTGACTGAGCAAAACGAGAGAAATGGCTAATGGAGAGAAGTTGGATGTCTCCGAAGAGACAAATTGAATGTCAAATAAAGCAAAGTGAATGCAGTAAAAGAAACAAACTGAAGCAAAAGAGATACCTTTCTACGATAAGAAATGTATTCTTCCTCACAGGATGGGACACCACCATTGTAAAAAGAAGTGTAATGTAGTTTTCCTTTTCTTCGCTTCATTTGGCTGGAAAGGCGACAGGGCAGTGAAAGTGAAACAGATCGAAGAGAAAGTTCAACTGGGGGAAAGTGAGGAGCTCAGCTCAATGGAATAACAGAGTTGAATGTCTTCGCAGAAATTGGAGAAATATACAACGTTGCTGTTGCTGTGTAGAAAGAAGTCTTAGTACGTATGAAAGAGAAGATTCCATTTCTTCTTGGAAAGCACAACAAAATGATGTTGTCTTGTGATTCCAACGAATGCAATTGTACACTGTACTGTATTTTCAATGTTCAATGCGAAACTTGAGAACTGACATTCTATATCTCATGCTCTAAATGCACTAAAATTCTCCACTGAAAAAGTAAAGAGAGTGCAAAGATTTGTTAATATTTGTTGAAATGATGTCGCATTTTCCTACATGTGTTTCTACTTACTTGCCAACACAAGCACTCAAGAGCCAAGTGATGCGTAAGTGTCAGTATTCAGGTCTTCCAGCTACTTCCTGATAAAATTGTGTACCTTACAGCCACATCATTTCCTAATGGTATGGTGCAACTCAATTTAGAAGTGTACTTCCTTAAAAATGGAAATTTAAAGCTTGGCAATATTTCCAGAGGCGAAAAAGGAAATAAAAGGTCAAGTCAAGGATTGAAGGGATAGGAAATATTGTGCCATTTTCCTGGTTGAAGATGGAAGATTGCTGTAATGATAATCTAATATTATTATTGGTATTCAGATGCCCTATAATGTCATTAGTGTCTTTAGGAGAGTCTTACATGCTCAATCTTACGTCTTGAAATACATGTTTAACGTGTTTAAGTATACAGGGTGACCTGACAATTAAACGTACACATTTTTCTGCATAGACATTTGATTTGTATAGCTATTACAATAGTTTACATTTTGAAACCCAATATTTTATTAGTGTTCTGAGCTATGTTGCACGTGAATGCTGTAAAAATGAATTTACGGGAATGTAGTAATTATTTAATTAAGAAAAAACAGGTTTTGCAACACTCCGATGTTCTTCATCAGGCACAAAAATGATGTCCAGTCCTAGTTGCTAATGTATCTACATACATACATCTGTATAATGTATCTAGAGATAAGTCATTACCGTCGAAAAACCTTATACATAGTCAACTCAATATTTTATATTGCCTCTGCCCTGACATATAATATAATATTATTTTATACAACTGCAGCAGTTCACAGCTGTTGATAGTATACGAAATCCTAATAATATGCCTATATACAGATATGTGTGTCTATAAAAATATTATACCTAGTGATTAATGAAAGAATATTAAAAATTATCTGTAATCAATTTACACAAATCAAAATTATCTACTGACTAAATTTAGATTTTAAAGATATGAAGATGGATGTAATATCTAAAGAAAAAAATACATTTCACTACATGAGCAATATAACGACTGAACGCTGATAGAAATTGAGTCGTTACATCAACGTGGTCTCCCTGTATGTATAGTCGTGTAAGCAAACAGATTTGTCTGAAGCCATAATGTTTGCTCTCTTGGCTCTTGGGATGGTTTCTGAGTTCTATAATGGAGCCAGGGAAGCATCGTTTGTAAGCAAATGCGTAAGTACATACAAATAAGCTGTGGAAACTAAACCTACGCGAATGCTTAAAGCTTTTACAACAGTACCTGCTACAGACTCGAGATACAATACTTATATAGCCTTTTATTACTGTACAAACATGACAATGGACGAAATTTGCCCATTTTGCCAACCACTGGTTAATTGAGACTATGCTACTGTTGTAGCACCGTATTTATATAGAGA
Source organism: Pogonognathellus flavescens (assembly GCA_019776165.1). Lineage (NCBI taxonomy): Eukaryota > Metazoa > Arthropoda > Collembola > Entomobryomorpha > Tomoceridae > Pogonognathellus > Pogonognathellus flavescens. The sequence continues at coordinate 54,311 of JABASD010000281.1, read as the reverse complement.
GACCTTATGAAAACTAAGCTGTCATGTTCTTCCTAATTCATTGCTCTACTGATTACAAATATTTATCTCTATTACTGCTAGAATTCCAGTTTGGAGCTAGGACGCAGAAATTATAGCCACGATTAAAGGTTTTGCTTAGTTTAGTGTTAACCGCAGAACTTGATCCCCTTGATAAGAATAATCTCCTTTGTGTAGAGTTCCTGTATAGACTGTGACTCGGTTTATATCATTTTATTTGACTGGAACCATTCATTCCTTAATGCCTTTCAAATGGGGTGCTACATTACTTGTATTGTTTTCAAAGCGCCTTTAAAAGGATTTATAGAATCAAAGGGTCAAAGTACAAATTACTATTGTGCCAATCATCGAGCACCGGGCGTAATTAATAAATGGTCATATTATATTATACAAATATCTAGACAGTCATTAGAGAATATTGCTTATAGATTCTTAATGTACAGGGCAAATAAACTTTGACTGCTTTCGTATTGCATTGTGGTGTAAATACACGAACTTTGATATTTAAACATGACATTTATTGCCGGAGTCGCATGCAATAATACATACGCTAAACAATAATTAAGAGACCGAAGGCTTTAAAAGTTTATTAAGTCGTAATAAAGTTCTAGGCGGTGGTTGTCGCAAACCACTTGCACAATTTTGTCAGCCTGGGAGACTGGAGACTCAGCGTAGGAGATAGATTGCACAGCTCCGCGGGGTTCTGTGGTTAGCATTCCGTATTTCATTCTTTTGGTTCGTTGACTTAATTACACGATAAAGAGGGTAGCGTCTTTACGCGGTTGAATTATTGCGCATCAAATGAAAATGATTTGTTTCGTAAAAGGCATTAGCTGTAGCAAACGATTCGGCACAGTAAGTACGAGCTACATATTTAACTACCTTTTACACAGAATAATTCGTGGTTGCAGTTTACAGTTATGTATACACGCGAATAACTATAATAAGATTTTGACCGACCTTCACTCACCTAATGCAATAATGGCAGAAGCAAGGGCAATTCAAATTTGATTCATGGGTAATTCTGCAAAATATGTGCTCGAAATCGCATTAGCTAATAATTCAGCGCGTTTCTGCTTATAAAATATTTCACTCCACGTGCATTATTCAGATCAAATGAAAAAGGACAGTCTCGATGGAGTAATACACTTAAACGAGCTTAAAAATTACAGCAGAATCAATATTTGTATATACTCGTGGTATGAGATTAACACATGTACTTTCGACAAGAACTGTGACGTTTTGCAAACGGGTGACATACTGATGCATGTAAAATTGCAACATACGAATAATTAAACAGAATTATCCGCAAATTGAAGTAAACCTAAGTGTTTTTACCACCGTATCTCGCTGCAGGTACCTAAAACATATTAAAACCTCCAGCTTAAGTAAATACGACTAGGTACCTCGATAAAGCGTTTTAACTAAAGGTAAACACCAATAGCCAGTGAACGAAGCCAGTGCCGTGTTCGATGTGAAGCGCCATTCCTCATTGCATAATGAAGGATTTAATAAATGATGCATTGATTGGTAAATCTAACCTGCAAATGTTTGAGATGACGAAATGATACCTGTTACAACTACTCTTATTAAATTATAGTTACCAAACACACCGAATATAGTACTTACTTGTAATATATTACTGTGGCACCTAATGGCATTTGCAATTGTTATTATACCAGTATACTTACGTCATTATAGGTCACTCTGTGTAATAAATAATTTATTCCTTTCCTACGCAGGAACTATATATACTTACCTTAGGTAGCTATTCTCCTATATTATACGTATTAGCTTAATAAGCCATGGCTTAGTCTATTTGATTACATTGTATATGTAGTGTTGACTAAACAGGATTAGTCCAAACCGCTTGCATTACATTATGGTCGGAGAATTGCGTGCAATATTGAATGTTACACTCAAGCATATTACCAGGGCCACTTTCCTTTGTTCGAGTCGCGTTCAATAATAGTTTGCAACAACTGTGTGGTGCGTGGTTCGATAGAAACGTAAATTGTGTATAAAATATTTATGATAACGTGTTCATTCTATAATCGCACTACTTTTGGCTTCTCGTATACCATTACTATGTAGTTATAGAATTAATAAGTCACACGAAAGTGATCTGTTCAGTGGTATACGTCACACACGCACGTACTTAACAATACGTTATCTAGTAATACTTTATACACTTTATTATATGGGCAATGCACCTAAAAATGTGTAAAATATAAGATTTCTACAGGCACCTTACGTATATAATATTTTATATCATAAATAATATCACTTTGCAGGAGGTATGTAATTTCTTTATTGCAATTTATAGGAACATTTATTTTGCCAAGTAGGTACCTAGTCTGGTCGAAAGTAGATTTTATCTTGTGTACATTACTTACGCGGAATATACGTCAAGTAGTGGAATATATACAGTGCCTACATGCATAGTGTACATTTACGTAGGAGATTCCTTAGAGCAGAACAAACCTAAGAGCATTTACATGCAAAGACCCTGCCCAATGCGTTGTTTGCACAAAGTTCATGCATATGCATGACTTTATCGTAAAACTCCCAGCTCCTCGCTTGGGTTTCAATAGAATGTCGGTATGCACACAATGGAGCCGCAATCAACTGATACCTCCGGTTTAGTTCAATGATTTCAAATTTGACTCTCACTGTTTACTGCAATATGCAAAAATGTTATGTTGTAACCCACATACATTCTGCAGATTTCGGTGAAATGTTATGAAATGAAGAATTACTCTAGGTACCTTGCATCTGGTGTTAGAGTGCATGTTATACCTAAATAAGATAATCATATTCATAAACCTCTGAGCCTGAATCTGACAAAGCGAACATATAGCTTCCTTCCTCATTCCGAGAAGGTGCTATCTGGGACAGCAGGATATTATGAAGCATTTGCCATTTTTCTTCAAATGATTTCAATTTCCCTTCAAATCTATGTTAATGGTGGAATGTCAAAAATCTCTTTGCTTTCTGTGCAATTTTTTAGTTTTTATCTCAAATGCTTTTTCTTAGTATTATATAGTGAAGCAAAACCATGTGTGTTGTGTGTACCTACTGCTGTGTTGCAATTTAGATAGAAATCATGATTTCGTGTTTGAAAAATTACTGTTAATTGTTTCTAATTGTACATATACTTGTATGTACCGGTGTATATTTATAGGTTGAACTAATAATTGTTTTTTAATCTTTTTGCAGTGAAATAAATAACTTGGATACAGGACTATTAATTGAAGTTTGGAACAAGGGTAGGATTTGGGACAAAGTAATTGGATACCATTGGCTACATTTAAGAGATATCCACCACTCTAACGTGGTAAGTTTGGATGTAAGTAAATTTTTGTGTGTCTTAGTTTCTTAGTCACTTATTCATATTTTCCACAATGGTTTCTTGGTAGTTTAATAATAATATGATGGTCACGAAATTCCTCTTTCTTATAGCAATTCCTTAAAGAATGGCTTAGAATTTCTTCGCGATTATTTCTAAGGAAAAAGTTTAATTGGGAATATGTCGTAAGATGTATTGTTATTGTTATGCAAACCAAGAACCCATTGTGAAATGTGCATTATCCTTGATGTGTATTATGTCTCTCTTATTTATAAATAGACTTACCCCAAAGATTAATAGAAAAAACTCGCATAGAATACAGATATTTGAAAAATATTCTCTGCAAAGTTATTTAACTGATAATAATCTTGTGAAAGTGCTACTTCATGCTTACTAATGCTTTGCATTGAAAGCTGTTGACTTTTTTGCTCTTATAAAATTTTCGTTGGTTGTACAGCATTTCACGAAATATCCTTTGAATATCATTTGTGGTTTGTAGCTTCTCATTGTCATTATAAATGTCATTCTCCTTCACAAAATATATCTGTAGTTTTCATCCAAGAGAGTCGGAGAACGATTTCCCTACATTTCTCTATTTCTCTCATGGTCTCACAGTACACTAACAGTACAACTTGTGAACATACATACCACAGTGGGATATATGGTATTACACACTAGTTTTTTATCTTATGACGGAATTCAAAGGAAAGGAGTGGAAAGTTAGAGAGGAGAATGTTTCGCATTCATAGCATAGCCTGATGCGGTTGACGAAGTCAAGGTTAGGATAATTTATTGTCGGCTGGCTCATTGATTTATACTTTGTAGTTGAGAATCGTCTGCCTCGTTGAATTTTATACATTAACGGATCTATACTACAATAGACATACATTTACCAATATAAAGTGGGTCACCATCACCATTCCATTTCAGTTTCCTTTATTAGCACACAAAACACATGAAGTGCCGACTGCATTTATTCCAACATCATTCCAAAATCACAAATTCCTAAAAAACACACACTCAAAACTATCTAAAACGTCTGTGAGTCAGGATGCAATGTGCCAACATAGAGATATTTGTCGTAATGCAATGTCTCAATTTCGTATGTACACAGTCACATCATTTGTTTAGAGAAATGCAGAACATTTCTATCGTCTGATAATAATAAGCACTCTTTATCTCTCCCAACGCTTTTATATTCAAAATCTAAACTAGTTTTTGTCACTCCCAAATTGTGTACTAGGTACTTCGCGTATATTACCCAGCCTCAGAAAAAACATTCTATACACTACATGAGACTCAGCTCTATCTCTTCATATTACTAATATTATACAAGGGCGGCATAACCATAACACTTACATAAACCAAATGGAGCAAACTCATGCTCATGCTTTTACCAACAGACTATATATTTACACATATATGTGAGCTATAAGAGTGACAAAGTACTTATTTCTCTATCAAACGAAAACCTCCTGAGATAAGGACGAACAACGAAGTACTTGTTTACTTTTAACGAAATAAGTGATAGGTATTACCGTGTGTTCGCTCCACACATGAGACACTTCCCTTCTCCTATGTATTTTAGAAGGCTATAATATTAGCTCACTAAATATATCTACGTAGTGCAGTACAATCTCAGACGATGATGCGAATCATAAGTGATAGCAGGGGAAAATAGCCGACACTTACAATTTTATAGTTAACACCTACAGCTCTACCCTTCCTTTGAAGTGCTGTTGTAGTCCTAATATATACAAAATGCTTTCTCCTTTGAAACTTACATTAGCAGTAGTGCCACACACACGCAGTCCTACATTTCCGTTACTAGCCGGATGAATTTATTTTATTTTTTCAGGAAGGTGCTGGACAATGGTTGTCGCTCGAGGCCGAGCTTGTTATGCGAGATGGAGAAGTAGTTGGGACGAAAACTCCAACAGGCCATGTGCTACTTGTCGATGCGAGATTCGAACTACCATATGGTAAACAGCATATTGACACCTATATCCTAGTATACACATACTACTAGTAAACCTATGATTCTAAATGCAATTTTTTATGTCGACAGACATGACACGACAGCACAGGAATTTTGCTTCGTGATATTATTTCCCTTTTCCGCATCCTGTATCGTGTACCATTAGTTTAGTTCTCTGTCTCGCAAGGAAATATGAGAACTTTCGCTTTATTACTTAATATTTAATAATAACGACCTGTATTTGTGTACAAGTAAGTGGAAGTGTGCAAATAGTAATGTGGTCTTTTCACGGTCGCAGAACTAACATGGATGTAAATATGTCGTTTATTGTATGCGTAGGCGGTAACGACATAGTAATAATAGTAAACTATGTACAGAACAAAGCTTGTGAAAGTTAGGCACAGTGATTCATAAATTACGGCACTCTTTCACTACACTTCGTTACTCACGTAATATACAGTTTAATGTCTCCAGTTTTGCAGCAAGCCTTTGTTTACAAAGAAGCGTTTACATTGCGATATTATGTGATATCCTGGGAGCAATGGCTTTTATGCTTAGTAGGTAGGCATGCCATTTTATTTTAATACCTACGTCAGAATTATGCAGAAACAAGACTTTCACTTTACACGATTGCAGTAAAAACAAGTATGTAAGCCAGACTGAATTCATTTTCATTTTACCATTGTTGTTACTAAACGGATGGAACTTTAAAAGAGGACGTAATCGTAGAAACCGAAAGCACTCCAGTCACAAAAAGTTATTTTCTATAATTATCAAGGATACTTAGTTGTAAACAGGAAATATCTATGGACATTCTTACTCGTGCAGAAATAACTTACTGCATATTCTGCGAAAAATACTGTGAGTTAGTAGTACAATATATACAAACTTTCTCCTGGTAAAGAAACATATCAACATCAACAAACAAAAAACATTCAGAGAACATATCTAATTTGGAAATTATAGGAGCTACAATTTGAATATTTGTTTGCGAGCATTATTCAAAGTAAATAAGCACTAGTAGTACACATACATTTACATAGTCTACTACATCCCTCTAATTTTGCAAAGGGAGTTGCATAGGGCCGATATGCCAAACTTTTGCTTTTGTATACGATAGTATGGTTTCTTATGTTTGTAAAGTAAAACTTAAGTATGACGCATTTGCATTTTCCTTGAGTTTGACAAGACAGGCCGACAAACCCCTGCTACTTTCCCTATACGTCACATTTATTTGATATCGGGCTTTATAGGAAACGAATCTAAATGCATTTTACCTATTCGCATGGCTGCGTTGAATATAGCGTTTCGACAGGCTATTTAACAAAGAAATGTAAAACTTTCCTCACGCCTCACACACACACAAAAATAATTAATGCTAAGAAATACGACATGAACATGACATGTGTAGAACTTAATGACGTAAATTCGAATTGTGTGAGAAAGAGCTGAGCAAACCCTCCAGCAATTAAATGCCAAAATACAAGTGATCCAGCAAAATTATAAGACTACAATTAAACTGACCCGTTAGTATATAACGACCATGAAAGAATACTCTAAAGCCAAATACACCTACGAGTTTATAGGCATCTACCTAGAAAAGAAATACAAATACAACCCGAGCTAGCAAAATACATACCTATGACCTATACCTAACCTGGATACATCATAAACACAAAAGGCTTGACGTAGATAGTAGATACGTATTTATTTTTAAAATATGTAAGGCAAATGAGCTGCTCGCTTATGCATCGTTTGTATTCAAATGCATTGTCCATTTTTATTCATGAAATGATCTGCAGACAAGTAGAAAAATAATTATTAAATACCAAGTGACTTTTATCGTTGTCATTCTGACCTTAATGTTGCGGATGACGTAGAGAATGCAGCTATAAAACTAACTCCCGACTTTTTCCCTGTTAAATTATGCCAGTCCTTTTGTGTCTTTCCGTGTAGGATGAGATTGTTGAGGGAAAGTGAAGCATGTTGAATGCTGCGAATATTATATACCTAGTATGCAATGCAGACTTACTTTAGTACATCTTAAGAGAAGGAGTATATTACACATATACAGACTCGTGTTTCCCTGCTGCTAGTACACTACATAATGCATAATACACTTTAGTGTTCATAGAAATTGTACTCCATACTAATAACATGAGCTATTAAGGAAATAATATGAGTCAGGTATGCGATGCACTATATGTTAAGTATGTATGGTTTGAATGTGCCTATAGTTATAATGCCACGCTCCTTATATATATACGTAATAATCTTTCATCCCTAGGTACGTATGCGTATTTTCATTTCTTAAAGCAATTCTCTCACAGAGTTTCTTCCGGAGGCACTCTAACTCCCTGTTATTAGTACCACACACTCACTATTCGTAATATATACACTAGCCCACGTACTGAGATATAATATCGCATTATTATTAGTGAAGGGAGCGGATTTCATGGCAATTTTCAGTTTATACAAGTTTCTACTAGTATAATACAGTATTACCTATATAAAATACCGAAGTACCAAATAGTCAGTATACAGATATATAAAGTTTTATATGAAGTAATGACGGAGGCCAGTCATGCTACTATTACTGTTACCGCTCCTGGTAACCTGTGACTCGCGGGTGGAATGAAATGAACTTTACTGGTGAACACACACTAATACCATGCATTCATCCACACTGCAGTTAGTAATGTCATGATGCATGCAAATGGTTACGTATAATCAACATTACTAAACTAACGTCGCGGGCTCTCTCGACATTTCCAAAGCCCAGAACACTCTCCCTCCGAAATAAAATGAAAATAAAATACGGACAACTTGAGAGAAACAGAGAGAAATGTAGAGTTGTGTATGTAGAGTAGTACTTAGTACTTATGTGTACGAGTTTTTGTAGTATGTACTACGATATACTTCTTTTACATGTGCCAGGACTAATGTCGGCGGATAATATGTAATGTGGCTGAATGTGAGTGGGAATATAGAGTAGGAGAAAAGGACTTGAGTCCACTCGGCACTCATACAATTCATGCGTGCAACTTGAAGCTGCTGGGGGAGAAACATGAAAAAGGCCACGACAACTCTCGTTTCTCTCTGAAGAAAGTATAGTTTAGTAATGTTTAAAGAAAGCCAGCCATAGTACTAGTCGAATGGCAATGCCTGTGAATTTCGAATGCAATTTTAAAAGAGACAAGTACACATTAAGCAACCAACTCGTGTACTACATGTAGCTATGTCATGTGCTTTTTCGTATAAGTCGAAGCCTCGTCTTGCTCTAGGTAAGATATCTCCGTAATAGCGTGGAAATGCATATTGCCAGCATATTATACCTACTAGTGATTTTTCCACTGTTACTTCTGCTGCATTCTTTCCTTTAAATATACAATATACCATAGTTTGTGTTTATACAACTGTTTATCTACCAGAGGTATATATTACACAAAACACATACAAAGTACAAATAAGTAGGAGTGTATAGGTACATTAAACAGTGAAGTACATTTGTGATGGACTAAAATTATACTGCCTACCCACTACCTACCTGTATCTGCCTAAATTACTATATACAATGTAAATTCACATACGTAGTAGTATATACCTATATACCTACCAAGTACAAATTGAAATTGAATCTACATACACAAGTAAAATACCTAACAAAAGAGTAGTGAAGAATTAACAATGCAGAATTTAGATTATAGGGTAATGAGGAGTCTTTTGAGGGAAATTAGTGTGGAGATTAGCATTAGTCAACAAACACCAAGTAGGTGGTTGATTGTAGGTGAAAGGAAACACACATTATTCTGTGCACAGTGTTCATCTGCTTTGTATTCAGTAATACATTAACAGTAATACGATGGTGGCAGTGGCAGTGGCACTCGTCATGCCTGGAAATTAGTGAATGAGAGTTAGCAGAGGACAGACAATTACACAGTGGAATAGTAGTGGGATACACAAATAATATAATCGAGCCTTGCCTCTACTACGTATAAGACATTAGATGCTGAAAGATCATAGAGAGTTGTGGAGAAAGCAGAAGTACACATCGAGAAAGGAGAATAGTAAGCCAAGTTACAAGGCGAATGCAGTACACACAATCGTCGAGAATCGTGAAATAGGCCAAATGCAATTTTAATGGCACTTTGGAACTCTCATCGGGTGCTCCTCTTCTCTCTCTCTCTATTCTCGGAGGATCTTCTATTTTGGTTTTTGTGGACTTGTGCATACTCTGTGCCTGGTGTTGAATGGGCTTGACGTGCCTCGTCTGATTTGACTTGACTTTCTCCTTTCCTGTGTGTACTACTACGCCTTCTCGTCCCTTTTACTTCTCGGTCAGTCAGTATTCACAGAGTATAGCAGAAAGATACTTGTAGACAATTGTATTATTACGTAGACGCTACATGTGCTCCTATACTAGTTCAGTTTAAAAAACGTCTTCTGAGACTCTCAGATAGAAAATATCTGCAGTGTGTGTGGTGTAGTTTATATATGTGGAATATACAATAAGAAGTAAACCTTACTAGTCAGTATCGTTGTACAAGTTCACATTTGAGTTGTGTTACTTAGAGTGATATATGTCACGATATTCTTTGGCGGTAATCTGTTCTAACAATAAGTTCGCTTGGGTAATTCTATCCGGTCTGACCTCTTCTTTCCGGATTTAAATTACTAGCTGCCGACCTCGACGGAGACGAAGCTATAGATCTACAAAGGAAGTTGGAAATGCTCAATTCGATGCTGGACCAGGAGGCGAGGGCCGAGCAAGCCAGGAAGCAGCATCAGTACTACATCCAATGTGAGTGTGAGTGAAAACTCTTACATCTTGCTTTTAGACCCCTTTGTTTGTAGAAGCACACAAAATTTAGTTATTTAGTAATTGTGGTACAAATTGCAATAATATTATTTTCAAGTTTACTACATGGTTAAGAAATAATTATGCAGATTGAGAGACAAGCTGCGTATTATTTTTTTAGAGAAACTCAAATATTTACAGTACATGGTTAAGTAGGTATATTCAGTAATTGTGGCTGTATCTGACTGGGAGAATTAATATAGTTATAGTATATTTATTTATTCATCATGATTAATACTTAAGTAACAATTATTGCAACTTATTTTTTATTGTTAGTATTTTACTTTGTTCCAACTAATCGCTGAATGCACTGCAGCGGCGAACGGATTGAAAGCTTGCAAATGAATGTTTCTTTTGCACTTGTTCCTAAAACAAAAAAGCGAATGCACGATGGGATTTTGCGCATGCAGTTTTCTGCAACTTTACCATAGGTACTTTAAAACAACACAAAAGAACATTTCACATGTGTAGTTGTAAGTAATGCAAAGCGGCACTTGTTCTTTCATCGGAGAAAGTTGTACAATAACGTGTGGTTTGTTACTTTACTTTATTACTTTACACAGAATTGGATTGCCTACTATTACAAATGGTAGCTGGAGTAAATGAAATAATGTAGTAGTTTGTTGGTTAATATCTTTATTGTATTTAAGATAGGATCGGTTGAGCAGGTCATAGTCATATAGTAAATAAATAAGTAATGTTTTTACGACTTGGAGTGCTCCTTAAAATAGAAAGAAAAAAGGTAGGCTTGGCTGCCCTGTCTGTTAAAGTTACTAATATCTTTGAGTACATCTTTCTAACTTTTTTAATCACTTGTTGCCAGTGAAGAAGTTTTTGAATGTCTTAAAGAGCAAGTATTTTCACCCGTTTCAGTCTTTTGATCTTCTAGACAAAGAATTTAGTTTAAAAATGATCTCACGTCACCCTTGCCCAAGTAAATTAGCCAAGCCAGCGAGCAGAACTAATCGATTTTGACGTAGCTGCAAAAGTGAGACGGTAGAAGAGGAAAACTTAATACTCTCACAGAAACTAAAATCAATCTTGTCATTCCGTGAAAATAACAAGCAGAGAATATCCATGATTGGCATTTAAATTTCAGATTCTCTCTATCGTTGAATCACATTATGAAACATAAGACTCTTATATTTCACCTTAAGTGTCCCGACAGAATACCATATTTCAGAAGCAACTCAACCGGTGAAAAATATTCACAGCGATTTAACTACTTTCTAAAACTGTCTATAACTTGTCAGCCAGAGTTATTTATTACCTTTCTTTGTTTAAAAATAAATACTGCCTACCTAAACAGCGTCTCATCTGAATTTAGCTAATATTATTACTAGCATAGATTTGTTTGTTCGAAAACGATCGACGATTTGTAGGTAGTAGTACTACAGGAGTGAGAATGAGTTTGGTATCAATCTATTTTTGAAGAAAAAATGTAATTGAATATGGGCTTTAAAAAATCTGCTAGTTAAAACTAATACCTTCAAGCTTAGGAGTGTCAATTTGGGTGTAAGATTTTTTAGAAAACTAAATAAAGTATGTACCTATACGAGCTTTACGGGAATAAGCGTGAAGGAAAGTAGGACAACAAGGAAGGAATATTATCTGCAACTATGAGTATACCGTGTCAGTTATAATGCTGCAGGAGACAATTGTGTCATGTCATGGAAAAGCTCTGATCAGATCCATTCTCGTTTCCACCGTAGCGTATAAGTAACACAGGATCCTGATGTATTTATCATAGCTACATGATGCGATATTGTGCCAAATTCTCATCTTTTCGTTGAAAAATTCCTAAATAGAATCCATAGGGTGGTATGCTACTTTTATAACACGTAAGAAATATGATATGCGATAAAGACCACGCACAGCATATAAGTAGCACGTAAGTACTCCAGAGAAAGGTAGACACTATCGACAAGAAATGTGTCTCAGTTATGAGTAAGTGTAGCAAGTTCCCCATCCGTAAAATTTTTCTGTAGAGATAGTCAAGTTAGCGAGGTGTATAAAAGAAAAGCAACGGGGAACAAGGAAGGATGAAGAAGCCGCATTGCATTGCAATATATGGGATGTAAGACAATGGGCAAGTTATTTCGTACGTGAACTCCGACTGAACAGCATTTGTAGTCACACACACACAATGCATTCTGTATTCTTTCCAGAGCTTGAGTCATCCCACAGTAGTTTCTCATTCCTCATAGCAGCAGCGTCTTATTCTTTGTTTCTTTTCCTTCCGTACACTGTCGTTGTACAAACTTATTATTATCTTTGTTTTCTGGTACATACGAGTTATAATAATACTACATCTATTTCTGCTATCTATCTCACTTCATACATCTGCACAAAACAGATAGACAACTAAATACGGAGCAAACACAGTCACCATCAAAAGAGAGAAAAGGGAAATGACATTCAATCTCTTTGTTCTTACCATTACTGTAGTGGTGATGCTGTTGTAGCTAAAACATTCTTCTCCTCTAACTCACGCACGACTAAAACTTCCAGCAGCAACAGAGTCTTGAGAGAATACGAAAGATAAACGAGCATTTTCCTCGTGGTTTTTGATTTTCTTGCTTTACATAGACATTTAGCCTTTTAGCGAGTTGATGTATACATAGCTACAGACTACTGCCTTAAATACTTCTTCTGTAATACAAAAATCTATTGTATATATACAATAGCTATGTAAGCTTTCGTATATTATTTCAACTTATATTCAAATGTAAATGATAACAATGCATGGAGAAATCATTCCCAGTTGAAAATAGAAAACACAATTATCATTGTGAGCACGAAATAGAGCGAAATGCCACGCGAGCAGGAGAACTCTACGCAATAATTAATTTTCTCTAAAGTCTTGACTCGGTTTCACCAGGCTGTGCTTGAATTGAAGTAAACCATACCCACAACACTCGCACTCTGCTAAACTCTCACAGATCAAAGTTTTGCTCATTTTACTAGTACAGTCTCATTTAGCCTCAAGTATACACCATCAGCGATGGAATAGCTCTTTATATCAACTGCAATAAGTACACAACATTTTCAAAACACGGAATCGAGAACCTTCGCTGTATAAATCATGTTTACTATACACACAGGGAAAGTGCTTTTCCCAAGGGGTTTACAACTGTTTACTTCGTTTCATTATTTATTTACTTTTCACAATAAACATAGCTGTTGATTGCTACAAACTGAACAGTTCTATAAATGCAGCTGTGTATTTTATTGCATTGTAATCCAAGTATTTATACCCACCATTTAATCAAATTACTATACTACTGTATAGTACGCTTTAACGATATCGTTTAGTTATTTACAGTCTTTTAATTATCAATTAAGTGCAACAGGCACCTGCAACATATTATTGCACATGAAGTGAAAACTATGATAAAGTTAATTAATTCATACCCCTGATAAGAATTTGTGGTTTGAGCTTTCCATTCCAAAGATGATAATCATGTTAAAGGTTGGCTTTCCTAGAACATTTAACCATTTTTCATTTGTTTTTCAATTATAAAAAGCAATCTAGTTTATATTGATTATAAAACTGCATTCTGGACTACCACAGTTCTGCATTACGTCATCGAGGCATCTGAATTAGTTTGGGTAGGAATGGACTAATTTGAGTATTACAAATTGCATTTGTGACTTTGAGGCTCGTAAAGTAAATTGACTTGAGCTAATTGGGTATGAAGAGGCTTACATGTACATTAAACGTCTTCTAACTTCGCGTAGGTAAAATTTAGTGAGGAAACAAACAGTTTAGTTTATAGGTCTAGTGTAAGTAGACATGGAGTGCTGTAAACACTACAGCAATCAATTTCAAAGAACAAAGAACATACCTATCTCTTGCAGTAGAACATTATACATGTGTAGTGTATGTAATGAAAAGATAAAATGGACTAAGATCAAAAGCGCTCGTAAAGTCTTGTGAGTACGGCTTGATTCTCGAGTAACACAACGGTTTCGCCTCATCTACTGTTCAGTTCTGCAAATCAAAGAAAAACAGACAAGAGGGAAAGCAAGCAGTGAAGCCAAGTCAAGCGGAGAGTGAAGTGAATTTGAAGTCAGTGAACATTTTGATTTGAGCTTGGGCTTTCTATCCTATTATGCTGTTTATGCCCCTGATATTCTAACGATTACATTTCCAAGCAATATTGTTGTGTAGTAGTAATGCTGTTACTATCTGTCGTTTTTATTTCTATTTGTTCCAGTCTAGTTGTCATAGGATAGTTGTACAACATTAATGTAAGTAAGCGAAGCTTGCCTGCTTTGACTGAAAACATTCAGTCCATAGACTCATACACCAGAAAGTCTCGCGGGCAAATAGTATGTATACTTCTATAATAGTCAAATAGTATTTGCATTGGCAAAAATAGCCATCTCTGCATGTGTTGTATCCATTTGCTATATAAATCCCGTCGTACCTACAAAACAAGAAGACAATAGAGAAAACATGACCATGGACCATAGAAAACGTCTGTAGGCACCTAATGCCACAATGGAAAACAGTAAAGATCAAGTCATGCCAAAATACGTTGGATTCATAAATACACTACACTTACATTACATTAGGGCACAACACAGCCAGTCAAGATAGCTCAAGTCAAGAACAAACCAAGGGTAGATATTTATCGAGAGCAATGTTATTTTCTGCTGTAAGGCTCCAAACAAAATAAGGCGAACAACAACCAGTCGTTCGTGAGTGAGAGAGAAAGAGATGCCATATAGTCCAGTAGTATGTATATAGGGTATACTTAAAACTACTGTGTACTTTTATAAGCGTAAGTTGCCATTAAAACAGTCTTACATCAACTTGTGTTGTACTAGTTGTGTAAGTAGCAAAAAGCGTATTATTTTGTATTACATTACAGTACATTAGATTGTATAGGTTTCATTTTATCATTCAACAGCAGACAGCTCAAAGCTACTTTCACTAACACGAGTTACACACTAATTTCTTCGCAACTGAGATGTCTTGTAGTTGAGGGGCATCTGTGTATTATAGAAGAGTGGTTACTAGTTACTGAAGTAAGTATGCCGCTAATACTATGTAGGACCCGTCTCATCTACTTAATTTTAGACTCGACTTGTTACGATACGACTGACTACGACAAAATTTCAAGCAAAGTATGTATACAGGTTCCCCTTCTGCATTACTGTACACAACAATGATCTATATACACTTTAGTGGAGCAGTGTATCAAAGAAAGTAAGAAAAAACAAAGGGAAATTGCAAAGTCTTCAGTATCTTTAGTCAAGAAAGTTTTCTGTATCGAAAACTCGAAGAAAAATTGTAAAGCTTCTCCTGGGGTACTTTTACTTTTACAAAGTTGTTGGATTTCCTTTCTTATATCTGTGGATACATTTATAGTATACTCGTACAAGTAAATAAAAGTGTAGGGATATAGCCGATCTCTCCACTTTAAGCACTAGATGTGTCAGTCTGTATGTAGGTATGTATGTGTATATCTGATGTATCGAAATGTTTGCTTGTGTGTATTTGGACAAGTGATATACTTGAGATATAAGTGTGACTAAGCATTACTCATCTTTCGGGAGATTGTTCGTTACGTAATAGCAGTAGAAGAGTTTTAGTGTTTACTTCAGCTGGATTGGTATCACAGTCGAGAGGCTACTTGACTTTATAATGCTCTTCATTCGTACCTACTTACTTCATATATTTACTTACGTACTTTACTTACCAACCACTAACTTGTTTTATGGCTAGACACATTTCTGTGTGTGGACCTTGTAACTTTTCCAACATGACATAATAGTATCAACAAGAATTTACGGATGAACTGCAAAATCATAATATCTGGCCAGATAACAAATGCTGTAAAAAATCTCAACATTAATCACTGACTTCGATGATATATTTGTGGTTTTTCCGCTCCTGAGAGCTCTTTCAGTATTTAATCTCCCAAGTAGACCTTCACCACTTTCACCATTTCTACCCAGATACAACAGCTAATTTTTCCCAGTGAAATAAATCTTCGGGGTACCATTCTCGTCTTATTTATTTGTTTCTTTGTTGCATAGGTATGCTCCAAAAAGTCATTTATGTTTAGGCTTATTGTTGTACTTACAAAATGATTTATTCACTAATGGTAAACAACACAGAATGAAGACGCTACCATCATATTATATCACATTTGTAACTATCAGTGCAGTGATTGCAAAAAGCATTCTGTTATATGCATGCAAAAAACACAATGATTGCACAAACGTATTGGCTGATGAAAACACAATTCTATGTCTTAAACGCTTTTAAAAATAATATGGGTATTGCTTAAATATGATTTAACAGAATAATTTGCGTAGGTAATCCATCATCGCATTCGTCCATCTAAATTTTACATGTATCAATTACATTTACCTGAAATAGCTTGTGAGTCCAATTTAGTAAGACAATCATTAAAATTTGTTTTATTATTGTTTGTGCTTAAAACAAAATTCCCAAAAATGGGAAATTTATTCGTATATGTCTGTAATCTCCCGATCAGGAATCCTTTGAATTATAAGTTTATTAGTGGATCGCTAGTGAAAGAGACTGACAATCACACTAGCATGATAAAAGTCTCGTATTATTGAATGTAGTGCATTTGAATAGGTTGCCAATAAAAACATTGCAAAGACATCACCACTATTGAAGCGTAACTACATTCACAAATACCATGCACTACTTAATCCGTTTAATGGCAAATAGGCATAGACACTCGTGGAGCTGGAGCAAAAGATATTTGAAATAGATATCTGTAAAACCAAATAACTTACAACAGCAGATAGAGTAAAGCTCATGTCATTCATAAAGCGTGATGTTTGTAGTTTAGTTTGAACTTGAATGTATACTCAATTCAAAAGTTTTCAATCCCAGATACTTTTATATAAACGAAGCGAAGCAAGGACGTATTTATCCTACCAGTATTTGGATAAATACCGTGGGAGTGAGTGTGTAGAACAAAATGTACATTGAATAGTCATTTAGGTTAACAAAATGGTTTAGCATCTATCAGTTACATAAAAGACAAACAATGTTACACTGAAATAAAAATGGTTTGAGACTATAAAAAAAGTAAACTAAATAAATGAACTAGGTGTAGGTTACAGGATGCACACAATGTATATAGGTATATCGAATTCCAAGTTCCTGAGTAGTCCTTGGACTATATAACAAACAAATCCTGAAGAAATTGCAGTGATAGAAGAGAAAACCACGACTTTGTAAAGCAGCATCGTATTTCTTACGGTTGTCTTGTCTTTCTCAATGTTTGGCTTTGCTATTCTATCCGGTAGATTTGGAGTTAGATCTTTTTGTGAGGTTGCGTTGACTATCCTTTTCACTATCTCTCCATGGGCAAGTACTTACGAAGGACTGTAGAACGTATATATCTCTGTATGAATCAACAAAACCGAAATACAAGCAAAATTTCATGGGTACCTTGTACCTACAATACATCTGAATACCACTTACTACAAAGAGCTTTCTACTTACTTTTCGGTTTGCCGACACTCCTCGTAGGGACCCTCTGAATATACATTACATGCATGTCGGCTTCCATCGTCTTAACTTTTCCATTGACTTGACTTTCCCACATAAGCATTTTTTTCTTGGTGCTGTTGTGAACTTTCTTCGTTTCATACTACTAAGCAAGCATCCAGCGACTTGATGGTTGAACTGAACATCGGGTTGCTTTGTCTTGTCGGTTAAAAGCTAAGTTATTCGTCTCATTGTATAATGTACATACATTATTCTACTACTCCTACAACTACAAACAAACCATTGTATTGTGTACTTCTAACTTGCAAGTGTGTATGAGCAAAAAGAGTTAAGCATTTTCTTTGTGCCTGTCTCCTCTGACAATTCCTAGTCTGAAATCTGACAGGAGTGAAGCTATTCGAGATGAGTTTCAGTAGTTTTACACATGTTTATTGTGTCTACCTCCTGAAGTAAGTGGAGAATGTATGTACATACATTGACACTACTCTACACTGAACAAACACCAAGAATAATTCTTGCTAAAGGGAAAATAGAATGAAAATAATCGGATGATTTAGTAGTAGTAGAGATGTAGTGTACGTTGTAACGATGTGTTAGCACATGTTAAGTTGAACGATGTATATATTGTGTTGCTCATAGTATGCTGCATAGAAGAAGCGTAGGGACTGTGCTATTCTTTTCAAAGATAAAGCTGCAACATCAACTTGAGCTGGGAGGTACCTGAACTGAATCTAGTACTCCTCAAAAGATTTTATTTCGCTATTTAACACATTTAAGGCAGAACATACAAGTCTAACCTTTTCTTTTGTTTCCTTTCTCTTTCACTCCACTTTCAGTCTGCGACCCGTTGCCATTTAACAAGGTCACTGCTATATGGGTTATGTACCAGTACACCATTACTATACAGACATACTACTACCACCAGCAAAATTATTTAGCCTTTTAAAACGGTGCTTTGTGTATAAGTGTACATATTGTATACACCGTGATGATGCTCTCTATATAGTAGTCTACCCTACATTTGTGTTTCGGTTTTTATGCTTTCATCCTTGACTTATTCAGTGTAAACCAGTCTTTTGTTAAACAATGTATTTACATTAGAATTACTTTCCATATTTTTCCTCCCAGTTATCGTTATTTTACTGATGTTGAGTATGAACACACATTACATGCCAGTTTTTCTGCATCAAGTGATTCTAACTATAAAAATGCACCGCGAACCCACTTATTCTTAGAATAGCTGTATAAGTATGTACGAAAAGGACTTAACGATACGTTTGACTCATCTTTTGTTTTCCCAAACAAACTCTAACTCTCTATAATGCAACTTACAATTCATATGGTTTTCTCGAGATGCTCCATTTAGCAATTCTACTTGCAATACATTACGGCTCTGCTAAGACTAATTTCTTGGAAGAATCTGTTTTTGTCGTTCTCCTGCAATGTTTTGGAACTTTTGTATAGCTGTTGTTGGGTATGGGCAAGTGTGAAACAATATTGCCTGCCCTATTTATTTACTCTCTCTCTCTGCTCCATTTGTTTGTATCTATTGCCTCGGAGTCGATTTTACTGTATATTTTTTGCTTAAGTGGATCCTGTGTGCTTTGGTGTTCTAAGCTGCAGAACATAAATAAGTACAGGGAGTATTGCACACGGTACTAAATGTTAATTGAAAATTTTGAAATTTAATTACGTGAAACTATTTCTTCTTGAAGAGGAAAAGAGGAAAGTAAAGCCCTAGAAGTATTTACAACAAGCTCTGAACAATTCTGACGAAAACGATTTTACGTTATTAGCTTCCTTGATGAACTCAAAGCCACCGGGCTCACTAATTAATTAACTAATGGAAACTCTACTCTTTTTGCAGCTCACGAGATCAATTCCAGCACAGTGTCGATATTTTAGAACTCTGAACGCCACGTTTGTTTGTTAGTTTAACCATCTGTTGTACTGACGTACACACACCTTGTACATCCAAATGGATTTTTCTAAAGATACATTTTCCAGAACAGTTTAGCACTCTGTCTTTATATTACCCCATGAAAATATAGGTACTAATGCTAAAACTAGGCAACGCGTTTAAACAAAGTGTAGATATTAAGATTTGCAATTTGCAGATGTGTACGAGTTGAGCAGAAACGAGCGCAGCAGGCAGAAACCATTCCAGAACTTTGTATTTATAAACAGAAGCTGTGACAATATTTAATTGTAAATGTTCCACGAGCTAAAAATAGATTTAGAATAGTTTCGTCCCACGAAATAAAATATAGGTTTCGTTTGGTTGGACATAATTCGTTTTGCCGATTACTTGCAGCGCTTGTAGGAAATATAGTGGCGGGTACACCTTTCTCTGTAAATCAGTTAAAGAGCTGCCGCCAAGTGACGTGAGTAATTCCAGTCTTTTCTCTTAGCACATAGCGATTTGTATCTCCGCACAAATCTTCGGATCTTGGCCAATGTCTCCCATTTTCTTTTATCCCGTCACTAAAACGGAAGACCCCTGATAGGAATGACAAAGCGAAAGAAAGAATGGGGAAAGTGAATTGAAAATACATGAAACGATGACAAAAACAGGAGATCTACAGCTGACAAGCGGAAAGAACAGTCTCTGTTCAACAGAGAGACTGTTCTGTAGTGAATTGCACAAACACAGAATTTTGTATGGAATTCCTTAAAGAAACCCGACTGCATGTCGTATACACACTGGAAGCTATTTTGTTTAAGATGCATGTGTGCAAT
This sequence comes from Pogonognathellus flavescens, assembly GCA_019776165.1. Taxonomy (NCBI): domain Eukaryota; kingdom Metazoa; phylum Arthropoda; class Collembola; order Entomobryomorpha; family Tomoceridae; genus Pogonognathellus; species Pogonognathellus flavescens. The sequence continues at coordinate 33,859 of JABASD010000281.1, read as the reverse complement.
AAGTATAGGAGGAATTCTACAAACTATATCAGATTTCAGATTCTCTACCAACTGTAATAACAACCTTAAGCAATGGCTAGCGCAATAATATTTGCTTGTCCATAAAATGTACTTAAAGTAACAGTGCTGACAACTCGCTCAGTACAATGAAATACATTCAACATTGATTGTTTGCAGGAATATAGCCGGCTTTAGGTAACCCTTCTATTTGTCCATTTCTGTTGTCGGAAAAGCACTTAGCACGAACAGTTTCAGTCACTCTCTCTCGCTTTGTGAAAAGGAAAATAAATAAATACAAAATGAAATCTTACTCGAAGTTCTTTGTGGCTGTAACAATGCAATGTGCATATAAATATACCTAGTGTTTGGTAATTCACTTAATTACCAAACTGTGTTGTTGTGTGCTATCTGCTCCGCAGATTTATTCCAGAACATTCAGGTCTCTCGATATAATCTGGTCGCTTTGGTTTGTTCCCATTTCTATTATTGCCTCTACCATATCACACACTTTAGTAGTGGTGAAACTTTTCTATTTACTTCTCTGAAAAGGTTAAACTACGAGTAAACCATGTGAAGCTCAGAGCTCTGGTTTTATTCTTCGCATTAGCAAACCGACTGCCAAACACCGCACATCACACAAACTACACCACCTGTACATTAACCGGCCATCCACTCCGTTCTATTTACAAAGGCCTTGCGTTTATTTGTTTCTCAGTTTCATAGTCAAGTCCATTCCGGTTTTACTATTACAATGTCAGCATTAGTTTCCTAACATTATGTTTACCAACCATGACATAATGCTCTTGAGATACAGAACAGTTGCAACATTACCAAATCTGCTATTGATGGTAATATCGTTTTTCTAAATGAATTGCCATGAAAAATGTTGCTGCTTTTTCCAATGTGGATACTTATCAAATTATCGAATCAATTTCACTGAAGTATATAGCAGCGATAGTAAATGTATTTTTAGAACTCTTAGTTTCCCCCATGTACTTTTGTTATAAATCTGATTCGAGTGAAATTGTAGGTAGGTATTCTCGTTGCTATATAAAATCTAACCAAATGTGCTATAAAAGTTTTTCTCTGTTCAATCGATGTAGAATCCAATTTTCTCGGCGTATTTGTGTTTTGATGAATAAAAAGGCTTTATACGTAGTACGTTCGCTTTGTGACCTCAACAATCATATTACAAGCACATATGCGTAGGAAGAACGCGAGATATTATGTATGAAGCATGAGGTACGCCAACGCTTTGTATAAGCAAATGCTACTACCTCTTCACTTGCAAAAGACATTGAAATACTCTCTGAAAAGATAATCACTACCACTGAGAAGTAATACTTTTCCTGGATGTAAAACATTCTTGCTTCTGTTTGAAAGGACGTTATTTAGTTTTACTGTAATGCAGACTTTGAGAATCGAATGAAAGACATAGAGATATAAATCTCATCTAGGAAACTACAAGTCGCTCATTGTCTTTCCTTTAATCTCTTATACGCTTTTTTGAGAGTCAACGTTGTTCTCTCTCTCTCGCTCTGCTTGTTACATCCTTGAGTTGTTATACTTTGGCTGTTGGAAGTTCCTCTAACACAGTTTGCCCACACACTTGAGTTGTTACATCAGCACCGAGTAAAACTCCAGCAGCATCTCTATAGGCGATATGATGACTTTGTGTGTGGGAGTTAGCAAGTCAGTCAGTCGTTGAAGTTATGTTATGTACATGTGGAAATCAAACACTTAAAGTAGCGGAAGAAACTAACCTCGCTCTCCGCTCGTTTAATGAGATCTAAGAAATGAGCCTTTTGAAGTTCTCTCACATTTGCTTTTGTTCGAATACGTTTTCATTTCCACGTAATGCACTTGCATACCTATACTGATGCACTTTTATACCTTACACATTCACCTTAGGTATGCAAAGCTTCGCAAATTCTTATGGTGTTTGTAGTTTGTAGTAGGAAAGCCTTATAGCCTAATTTACTATTCTGAAGTGTTTGAAGAAATAGTTTGCGTACATGCTTGAAAACCATTTGAAACAAAATAGCGTGGGAACTTTGTTGGCTCTTGTATCAAATATGTTTTACAAGTTGAAAGAGAAGTTGTAATACGAATATGTACTACTGCAAAACAAAGACATTCATTTGTTATATTTTCAATCTGAAAAATACAAGTGGTAAACCTTTTCCGGTTTACTTTGTAGTTTCATCAAGATAACGAAGAATGTGTGTAGAATGAGATAAATACAAACACAAGGCTTTCACATTCGCGTAATATTCATAACAGCTTATCTGGTTTTTACTGTGACATAGATAGACATAATCTTGTTATAAGGATTAAACCTCCTCCTACGAGGTTTATTGCTAATGTTTCGTCATCGAGAGTGTATAATATTATTACTCTCACACATCAAAACACCTAACTCGAATGTATTCTATTCGTGAGTGACTCGTTGTGGCACTAATCCATTTATGAACTATGAAGCATTACATTTACAACAGCACCTGTTACTTCAAATTCATCTCCATATCTTTAATCTATTTCTAAACTCCCTATCATAATAACTGTCTCAACCCAACAGATTTAGTAACTTATATTTATACAATCTAATAGTAAGTAGTTCTACTGTAGAACTACTTACTATTGTGATATCATTCCTTTGTATGTTATAGAATGTATCCCGGAATAACATTGAGTTTTGTAAGAAAAAGAAAAGAATCCGTAATAATTCATCTTTTGACGAAAGCAAATAGAAAATCGATCTTGCGTTTCGTCTACACTGGAACAGAACTCACAATCAGTGATATTCTCATACGAAAATCACTTACGCCTCCGTTTGAATGCTCAAAATAGTAATACATAATATCTTATTGTTAGTGTCTATATTGCAGCAGTACCTGTTCAAAATTTATATCGCAGATTTATTAGTTAAAGACTTAGTTTTTGCATCATAGCTTACAGTTTTGATGTTATCAATTGCATCTTTTGATAGAGAATAAATAAATGAATTAATTTAAAAGCTCCAAATTACATGATTGAATGGATATATTTTATATAGCTATTAGATAACGTTCTGTAGAAATACATCAGTAAGAAAAAGTTTATAACCAAGCTAGCTTCTTTGTTGAGAAATAGAAGTTTAAGGAGTTTTTACTTTGCATGAAAAAGCTTTTGTGACGCAAACAAAGATTTCGCTCATATTAACAGCGGGCCCGAATTCAGTGGAAACCCAAAATAGTCATTAAATATACATCAAGGGAATAAACCAATATACGACTATCATTCTTTTGTGCCAATACTACCACCTGTAGTAAATTCTGTCTTCCATGCGAGTGTTTCTGTTGTTTAAGAAAGGTTTGTACACCTTAAATTCAGGTTTATTAGTTTTTCACACAAAAATTTTTATTTGTTCTTCTTCAGGGACTGGCATTCATATAAGGTAATCATAATCCACACGTACTGCCTTCGTTCAAATATACCTTTCGACTATACCCCATGAACAAAAACCTGTATGCACCGTTTTGTGAGAATAAAACTTAAAAATGATAGTTTGCATGTTATATGGTTACACAAGCGACACGATAAAACTTAAATATAAGTTACAGTATTCTTTACGTAAGCGATAGATGTTAACAATCTAAAAGTTTAATACACAAAAAATTAGTATGTTTACAATTTAATTTATCCGAGGCATAAATTCTAATTATTTTCATTCAATTTTAATAGTTTATTAAGTCCTATATTTAACATATTTCCCTGCGATACTGTGAATATTGAAATTGTTATTAAGATTACCAAGGGCGTACCCAGAATTTCGATTTGGTGGGGGCACACAATACATTTAGTGCGAAAGAGTCTCATATTCGCGAGGAAAGCGAATAATTATAGCAAATTTAGGTTAAAATAAACCAAAAATACTATTTTTTGCTATTTTTATACATTTTTTGCCTTTTTCCCGGAATTTGTGGGGGGGGGGGGTGCCCAGTGCCCCCTCTCGGTACTTCCTTGAAGATTACTTTAAGGTATTTTCTGAGGTATGGTGGACATTAGATATATGGTGGACAAAGTGGACATGATTTAAAAACTAAACTTTTCGGAATCGACGGATTGAAACGAATCTTCATAAACCAGTCAGTGACCAAGAAATGGTTGTACTTGGAAATATCAAAATGTTACTTAATCTTTTCCCTGCAGCTTGGAAATGAGTTCAAAGTTCTAATTTTATTTTTGTGAATTACATTTACTGCAAAATGTTCATAAAGTGTCATCTTCATTACTGCTTAAACTGTTTTAGTAAGTAATGATAATTCATTTTAAATTAGGGTGAGGGTGGTAGTGATATGCTTCCATCTGCGAACTTTGTTCCACAATTGTAGAATCATTTTCTTCCAACGATAAAATCATTGCTTTCTAACAAGACAGATTAAGCCAACCTTACGTTGCACTGAATACTGCAAACCTTTTGACAACAGGAAATGGACAAATTGTATACTTCTTCTGTTAATATTACATTACGTTTTGAAAGCTTTCGATTCTACATTTTGCGTATTATTTGGAACATGAAAGAAAGTCTTAGGTACTTAACTTCCCTTTTATCAACATCTACGCAGGGAAGATGGAAGAAAATGACGTCTCTGACTGTAATGAAAGTCTAAGAGATGATTAAATCGGGTTCTCTAGTGCTTATACAGAATTGCGTCTGGTTTCCTTACTTTTATTATTTAATTTGCAGAAAGTTTCAGCAATTCAGATAGCACTATTATTGCCTCTCAACTTATGTCAATATCTTCAGACCCATCTTTAGTATTATTGAAACCAATCATTCACTATGCATTACTACATAGTTTCATTTTCATCCATACACTATATCAACTCTTAGCGTTGACCTTGTACGAATTACCCGCATGTTCGAAAATACAGATAATAATACATAGAACACTTTGACATTTTACGTCGAAGAAGATAGGAAATTGGAGAAAATGGAAAATAGGTATTTCGTTGCATGTAGCATGTTTCAAAGAAGCAGACCTTTATAGTATATTAGGACCAATGTATAGTGAATAATATTACTAACTGATTACATTAGGCCAGATAAATTGATAGGTACCTATTTTGTATGAGAACTCCCATACGAAACACGTAGTTTAGTTTGTATCTGTATCGTACCATTCAAAACTCAATGCCACGAAATGATCAAACATCCCATCAATCCCATGAAATACACACCTGCACTGCAACTTGCTATATAAAATATTTTTGTTAAAAGCCCCAATGGCTAAAATTACAAATGAATCAGTGTTTTCCTAAAATCAAGCAATTCTTACTAAACCATGAAATATGCATTGCTCATAATTTTGTTGTGATTACTGTATTGCAAAACAACATTTAAAATTACAGATTTTGTAATAAACTTGTAAGTGGGCAAATTTGCGGCCGACTGGAGCGGGGTTCAAATCTGTTGTACCTAGATATATGCTTCTGAAACTGACTATGACTGTTTCCACATTTGAATTAATTTATACTTTCGTTTTGGTAAATATTTACCTTCACGCTATTACTCATAATAAGTTGGCTAGGGAAGAGTGCGCGTGTAAAGCTAGAGGCAAGAAAATTATGTGAAACATAAGCCAAATTTATGAGCATCAAAACACAGCGTGGGTTAGAATGTCAGGGGTTAATTACACCGATAAAAATATATGTCGTGGGTAAGTATGCCAAAAACAAATTGCTGAGACATGAGACGCTAGATGTATCATATTATTAAAGTATGTAGTGCACAACATAATTTGTCTCTTTTATCTATTGGTCGTATCATTATCGTATTCATTTAACAATTCATTACTGACACGTCGTTTCCTGCGTCAACATATTATAGGTATCATGCATCTTCTTTACGCCCACACAATACTATAAGTAATACTACGTTTATACTGTGCTATACATTTATACGTTGTGAAGTTTTAATTTTTGTTGGACACTGACTGAATGAGGTATCGTCGTGAACTTATACATGTATTAATATTAAGGACTTTTGCTGCTTTATGCCAATAATTTCTAGTTTAATGAAACCTCTGAGTGAATAGGTAAATAGAAATGAAAGGGATATGATGTGAGATGCTTTTTTATAGGAGGTCGATTATTTATATCAAAACCTTATTAGTTGATCTTCCTAATAAGATAATGTTACTTATATGTAAAATATAATGTTTCAGCATGTTTAGAACAAACGTAGGTACAATTTGTGTGTTTCTACTTTTTCCAATATTCAATTAGCATATAAGTAAGTAATACCTACCATGATGAAAGGCACGTGCAAGCGTAATGCATTATGCAATCTATTTCGTGTATCTATACAGCCGCAACTCCTTATATGAAAATGACATTACCGATTTCCTATTAAATGAACGGTGCATCGTTTCTGTACATGCATCTTTATGATTATGGATTTTGGTTGGTAAGTATTCTGTCAGGCTGCACGGCCACAGGTGCATTGAAAGTTTTATATTGAACATCAACATGTGCAATATTGCCAATATTTTCATCCACTGAAATACTACAGCGCATTGCGTCTGTCTTATCTTTTCGTATAAACTGAACACAAGGCCAATGACTTCATTGTCTACATTTACATAATGCAGTGTAGCCGTCTCACTTACATTAAATGCTCCAAAATTACAAATAGTTTTGTAACCGCAGGGCACTTGAAAGTAAATTCCTACGGACTATAGCACAGTACTATAATATAATAGCCTATAATATAATATAACTTACATAGACAGGTATATTCATGAAATTCTGAAATATTTGCACCTGATTTAAGTTATAGAAATCTATTAGTGCTACAGAAAAGTAATTCTAATAAAGTTGCATCACGATCTGAATTAACTTTAATGTAAGTGTTATCTTATCCGAAGTAAACTCTGCAGTGCATTCAACGATTGACTTTTGTTTGCTGAAGTTGGGTTGAAAGGGAATTATTGAGAAAACTTGAGAGTGGTATATAGGGTAAGAGTAGAAAGTATTTTACGATTAGGAAGCATGCGGCTGCAACGATAACGATAATTTCTCAATCTACTTGTTTCCTTTGGTGTAACGTATACTTCTCAGTTTGCTTTTCCGCACTTGAACGTTATTCATCTGTGCAATGTGTGTATCTCCTTTGATATGGTCGTGTTTGGGGAAGGCAATAAGTAATGTTGTATGTTTTCTGTATGATTTTGTGCAGCGGGAGTATCAGAAGATAGCGACTACACATCAGATGTGAATTACCCAGTAGGCCAACACCCAAATTCGTCCGCGTCCCAATTTCTCTCTGCCGCCCATCAGCTCACCACACCGCAAAGATCTTTAGACTCAAGCCGAGAAAATTCCTACGAGAAAGATGACGACTACCGAGGAAACAACGGGCACTCATCCTATCACTCCCATCCGCACCATCCACCTCCCTACTCAACACATCGGAAACAACTTCCCAATATCCCAACTCAACAGCATTTGCACCAGAAACCACATGGCTACTCTCGAAACTCTCAGCAACAATACTGGGATGACCCTAGAGATTTGGAGACTGATCCATTATACTACAATAGTAGGCCGCATAAGAACTACAAATCCTATACTAGGTAAGTTGCTCAATGCTCCAACTATATTACCAAAATTCTATAGTCAGTAGTTAACTCGCTATTACTGTACTATCACCAACACTGCATCTATATTACTAGAGCTACTTTCCTTTTCTCTTTAGAATTCATTCAGGAAGATCTATCTCATTTTCCCAAGTAGCAGCAAAAAATACTTTCTCATTCTCCCCATAATCGGCTAAAGCAGAGTCAACCTATGTGACGTAACTTTTCCACTTGCATACCAAGACACTTTGAATTGTACAATTCCACGAATACTGCTTTATTACTCGGACCATATGTATGCAGTGTGTATGTGTACTATACTTACAGACTTAGGTATACCATAAGTAGAGAGATCAATGGATAAGAGCTTATACGAGTACTTACTACTACGGTCCTTGCTAAACACAAATAACATTTCAGGCTCTGTAACTAACGAATGTATAGCGGCAGTAGTGAATGTATGCACATTTCAATGATTTACTTTTGGTTCTTATCGTTATCCCATAAAAATTCTTTGTTGTTTAACTCGTATAGAATTGTAGCTCGATTATATCATGCACAATTGCTCACGAAGAGCACAAGAGGACTGGATAAAACCCTACGAGACAATGCAATGAATTCAATTGATAGTGCATGTAGTATTAGAGTAGACTGGGAGGGATTCTTTTATATGAGATTCTAAGGGGTAGAAGAACAATGTTTCAACATCATCATCTTAGTAGAACATGAACATGGCACGAGAGAGAGAGAGAGAGAAAAAGAGTTATATTAAGTACCTACCGCTTTACGAATAGAAAATCAAGCAATAATATTGTTAGCACAGAGTGCCAGTAGATAGAAAGTACGGCTTGAGAAAGAGAAAGTGCTTGACTTATTTGGAGCAGTAAAGCAGAGATCAAGTTATGTCCTTGTCTCCTTCGCAAGAGAAAAGATAAAGGATTTTTTCTCTTGATTCCTCTTATGATGAAATATATACATAAGTAGATCCATAAGAAAGTCGGAGCAGCTCCACAGAGCAGTGTGGCGCGGGATTTGGCAGATACAACTGGTCCATTACCAAGTTTTCTTCATTGTACCGTCATAGTTGTGGTATATGCACTCCTTTATTTCTCTCACATTGTGTGAAGAATAAAATATTGAGGATTCGCCAAAGTGATCCGATTTATAGTTTACACAAGTAAATATACCTATGCTTTGTTGACTGATTTCCGGCCGTGTATATCAAAATCATTTAGTATAGCAGCTATTCCACATTTAATACTTACTTTCCATATCTTTCATTTGGTTTGGGCTCTTTTGCATGAGAAATTGTCATAAAATTTTTGGAATACCTATCAACGCCGAGGGTAATTTACGGTGAAATGAATTTTGAAACTTTTATTTGATACCTACAGGTCTTAGCGTTCTGTAACACAAGTTTATAAGTACCAGCGTTTATTAAAAAAATAGAATTAATTTCCATGAAATTTTCTTTACCAAGAAATGAAACTTTGACTTCTCATTGCGAGTTAGTGTGTATATAATGCTTAGTGTTCAAAACTATAATAATTTACTGATTTTGCACAATATAAACTCATAGTAAATTTCAAATACTATCCGAGTCCGAGTCGTGTGAAAAAGACTTGTCAATCTGTCAGTTCAGTGAGCAATAATAAATCATTGTAGTTGGCAAGTATAAACACAGAGGCTTTCAATCCACTTTTATTCAATGACAGTAACGAATTTATCTTAGTTAGAAGTTCTTCCCGATTGTTTTCTAATATACATAAGCGAAATACGCATGTAAGTAAGTAGACAGTGATAGAAATACTTTAGCACTTTGTTTTTAGAACGTTTCATTGTTTCCTTCACGTTTTTTCCTTGTTACCGAAATTGTCATTACGTATATTTTTTGCCCATGCTGTCAGTTATCTGATCAGTCAGCATATTCGGTTATTAACGCATTATTGTGTGGGAAAAGATAGTTGGGTGATGGAGGAAGGATCTGAGCGAGTTAGTATTGTTCGTAAGAGCTTAAGTAGTTTGTTAGCAACTAAAACAAAAGTAATCTGATACTTGTACGTGACGATGGCTTCAGGGACGTATCAACTGTACTTTTCACTTAAACCCACTGGACATTTCTTTAATTCGACATGACCAGAATCTTGGCATATGTAGACGGTCGGTATCATCCAGAGTAGTCACTTTTGTTAAGATAATTCCTGTTATATTGTCTCACTTGTCTAGACAAGAACATTTCTTTCAACTCAACTATCGCTAATCGTGAGAACGTACTGATACGATCATGAAAGTGACAATAGAATAAAAAAACAAATATTTTTTTCTTTCAGAACTAACGACTTGATATATAACATTTGACAACTTATCGCTGCAACTCCCAAACTTATTATTTAGGTAGATATTTTGCGTGGGTGTATATGGAATGCAAATGGGCCTATGGCAGGCAACGTGTTAACTTTGACATTTCCGTTGAACCGCCTGCCACCTACTCCGCTAGGTCTAAGAAGGATAAGCCCACATGTCTCAAATAACTGTACTTTCTCCACTACTTTCACTCTCTAATCTTAGTGGTTTGGTTAGTTACTCTGGCGGGTGAGAATTTTACTTCCAAACCCGAAACTTCCCGGATTACCTAACTTAACAGATAATGCTTAACATTTTAACAGTTTAGGTGCAGGAAATGTGGTCCTTTCTTCTTAAGCAATCTGTACGCAGTCAAATTGTGTATAGACAATAAAAATGCTTGATATGCGGCTTTCATCTGAAGACACTGAAGAGTTTGCGTGAGATTCGATTCTTCTCAAACTTTCAACTTCGTTCCTACACGTTGGCACTGTTTGAAGTGAATTAACACGTACGAACATGTTGGAGATTCAAAGAACGTCAACTTTTACAACTTTACATCTGAATTGCTAAACAGATTTTTGGATTTCTCTCATCCACCCACACTTTTTTGTTTCGTTTGTTTTGACAGCTATTGTTATCCTTATTCTCGTAATAAAAAAAAACTCCTGTAGCGAGTTGTATTTTAAAACAACCAGAATCTGTAGGATTTTATAAACTAAGTAGTAGTAAGTAACTTCTGTAAACTGGTATGTGCTGCTTATATTAGCATAATCTATGTTTTATTTTTTGTACCGTTTACAGTTTAATTGTTTGTGAAATTGAATTGTATTTGGCTTATAATTATATTTATAGCTATTCGGTATAATATGCAATGAAGTGAATGAAAGTGATGACTGCACAGAGGATTTAAATGAGGGTTAATTGACTTGGTTTATTTACATTTGTCCAACAAACGTAATACACGAGAGTAGTAGGTGTACCTCTACTTTCACATAAATGCAGTCGCAAATCGTCACTTTCACATACTGCGATTTTACTTGTGTGTGAGTGTGGCTTTTAAGTTGAAGGTTAAAGCTTAACGGAAAGTATATTTATTTGCAAAACGACTCTGTTAAACGGCTATATTTATCGGTTTACTCGTAACATTAAAAGTTATTGCGTAAAGTCCATTAAACTAATGTAGGGCTACCGTAGTGGGGAAAGTAACTTTGTGAGGATGTTATGTTGTGTGGAAGAACACAGACAGAGTGAGAACGAGTGAGGTATTTGGACAAATGACTATAAGTTTATCTTCTTCTTTCATTTTGCAGATACAGTTACAGACACGAGGATTCCTACGTCCGGCAATACAGTGATGATTATGAGGACGCTCAAGATTACTCCCAACCCCCTCACAACTACGCCAAACGCCTAAGTAAGATCCATCCTTATAAAACACTCAGCAGTCGCGGTATTATCATCTTTTTACGCTTATTCGACTCTCGGGAAAGTTTTCTCATTTCAAATCGTTTCGTACTTAGCAAAGAAAGAAGTATGTAATTACACAGTAATTCGTAAAGTTTTTCGATGACTATAATGTGTAGGTATACAAAAGTTATTTTCCCAAGTAATCGGCTGTCGTTGTGAAGCAGTCGACAGTTACTAACACACTTAAAGCCCTCTAGTACTCAAACACTAATTCACTCAGTAACTGTTGTCAGATCAAGTAAATGCGTGTCCTTCAGGCATTTGTGGTTTGGCTTCCACAGTTCTATGTAGATTCTCTCCAGCGTCATTAATTATGTACGCGCTTGAAGATTGGTGACAGGAGATGATAGTACCGCCTCATCCATCAGATAAACTAAATAATTTATTATTAATTACACTTTTAACGCTATTCTTCATTCCTTTCTCTTCTGACGTTTCTAACTGCGACGTTCTGTTCTCTGCAGAAAATAGTCGGCGTGGAACACCCAGTCTTGAAAGACAAGATACGCTCTATGATGATGGCACCGGAGATTATCATCAGACAGATGTACAAGACAGCAATAGTCACCCCCCTAGTAGACGCTACTCGAATGATCGATATTCTTCCTATGAACGTAATCACTATAATGCTCATAAAGACACCGTCTATGACGACTACTCTCAACAGTACAGGTACAGGTGCACATTAGAAATATCTATTATTACTTGTTATTACTTCGCGTTCACGCACAGGTATATAAGTATAAAAATGTTATGATGAATTGGGGAATCGTGAGGAACGGGGTGGTCCAACAAAGGTATTTTGGTTATGCAAAGGTTCTCGTTCTCTTTTCTACTGTCAAATTAGCGTGGGTTTGTGTCAAATAAAAATTGCACACATACTTTTGTGTATACTACCGAAAAACATTTGGAAGTTTTCAGGACAAAGTAATAATCATGCGTTATTAATGTGCGTGCTTAGCACAGAAGAGCTAAAACTAAGTAAATTTAATGGTCGTTCCTTCAGAAAGAGTAGTCATAAATATCTTTTATTTATATTTTTCATATTCGTATTGTGGTTGACTGAATGAATGAAAGCATGTTCCTTTCAAATTGAAATTCAGGATTACTTCTATTCTGGTCACGTAATCAATCTAAATATTTTTAAAATGTTCGTAGAAAACCTTAGGCTAGAGTTAAGCTTTCCATAGCAAACAATGTGTGTTAAAGGGTTTGCTTTATTACGCAGAATGATGAAAACGTGTTTGAAGTACCTGTTGAGACTAATTAACAAGGAACTAAATACAAAATTTATTTTTACTGCATCCGAAAATGTACATTTTCATAGAGATAGTTTTTGGAATTTGAGCTACAATAATTTAATTAAACTACGCATAATCGTTTGTATTTCCAATTTTGACGAAAATTAAGACTGCGAGCAAATATTCTGAGTACGTGACCCACTACGTTTTGTAATAAATATAAATTGATCATGCCTGTTGAATACAAAATCATGCAACGTCAGCAACGCTGACAAAAGCGGTGAAAGACTTTTCCCTTTGTGTCGTCTTTAACACGAACGAAACCAAACCAATAAACTGCTTACTCATGTAAGATTGCATTGTCATGTTTCGTGGGCTGGAAGTTACTTACGTTAAGTCAACCAATTGTATTCCCGTGCCTATCTCATAACAATGGAATATATATCTTTTTACGAGAAAGATATCAATCGTTCCAACTCTGTCAGTGTCTAGAGGTGCAACGTTGTGTGAATGAATAATGTTTGTTTCTTCAGCTGACTCAGTCCAACTGTTAATGATTTCAGGGTGTGTGCAATCATTCAATTAAGAAATATATACCGGGATTAGCAGTGACAAGAAAATATGCCAAAAATAATTGTACCCCAATTAATTTAAGTCGAATAACTGCTAATGTTTGTCACGCCTTAGTATTTCAGCCCAAGAAATAACTACAGACTATTCGGTTTACAATGTGAAGAACAAAACAAAAAGAAAGCATTACATTTCTCTTACTTTCACCGGTGAAAGAGCAATCTTCAAAAAAGTGCACAAACCATTAAAAATCTCAGCATTGTGTTTCAGACTGCTATAAATTAATTTGGCTTGTTGTATTTGTGTATAAAATACAAATTCTGTGGAAGAAGATAATGATTCGATCTTTACATAGTTCACATATTCTACTTGTATCAATGAATGAAAAATATTATTATTTATGATGAGCAAAAGCAACATCTATACAAATGTATGTAGAATAGTATCAATTTTACACATGTGATCTGTACCTCTATATAATTAGAAATTGAATATTATTAGTAATTTTTTATCATAAACCTTTTACTCATGAGAAACTCGCCGAATACTCATCGAAAGTCACAAAAAGTTGAAAGCCACAAAAATTACAATTACAACAAATTTAGTGTATTATAAATACATGTTGTACACATACATAAACTGTGTACATACAAATAGTAATGTCAATTGGCTTACTTATTACCTTTAACCTTGTGTATGATCTCATCGTCTGTATGGGTCAGTTTTAGCTCCATTGTCTGTGTAGTTTATTAGTGTTAGAGTATCAGTGCTTGTAGTACATTCACTTATTGAGAATTGTCGTGTGACCTACTCGTAAATTTTTGCTTAAAACGCTGTTTCTGTAGGTACATTATTTTGCTTCGTGAACGATATGGGGAAAACCGGAATCTGTAGATTGTGCAAATGACACTAACTCCATGAGAATGTCATCAGTAATGAATTGAATGCATGTCAAAAGGGTATAAAGATAGTGTCACTGAATGAAAAGTCTCTCTCACATGCATTTTCGTAACTACTATCGGAATAATATTATCATGGCAGTAAGGAACATGAGACAGATTATGCTTTCTTGTACTGCACTGTATAATATTCTGAATTGGATACTGATACTTTGAGCACTCATCTCATCACATATTATGTGCTGTGCAGCAATCACACTTGTACTAATATTGCTATTCATGGAAATTTCAGTTAGCACTATTTCCCATTACTTGTATTACTGCAACATTACACAAATCGTTGTGACATATAAAGTAACTTTCTAACTATTCGAGGCCGTCCTTGTGTAGAATTTCTAGGATAATATATTTTGAACACTACAGCTCTGAAAATATTAGTGTCACATACACTACTAGTGAATGGGTGTCGGAAGAATAAAGTTCTCTGTACATTTAACTGCAAATGTCACTCTACTCCAAATCGTAGGAAAGAGGAAGAAATTACAATGAATTCCTAATATTTTGTATTCATATTGCCTTACAAATTGTTTTATAACGTTGTTGGCGTGTCAAGAAGTCACTTATCATCCCAATACTTAAGTTATAACTATAAATACTGTAGTGAACAGGACTTTCCATTAAATCCAACCTTCTGCCTACACATAGAGAACAGGCATTTTGACGCAAGTGTGATATGCACATCGAGAGAAAGAGATAAGCTCAGAAATAGTAGTTGTAATATAAATAATATAAATAATACATGTTAAATAACTGGAGTGTAAGTAGTAAGTCTTTATAGTGTCCTCTGGGCATGTTCCCTTGTTACAGTCTTAAGAAATATTTCATTAAATGACAACCATACATACATTTAATGCGTTTTATAAACATGAGGTAGCTGTTAGCAAGACATTTGTCTACATTTTAGCATTTTGGTACTAAGTTGCTGAGTAGACCAACCTACTTAAGCTGGTTGTGATAGGATTGTGTTTCTTGGTGGTCATTACTTTAATTGAAGCTGTTGGAGAAGTAAAGGTTAAGGTTTCCGCTTTAAACTTATTTCCAAAGCTGATGTAAATCTATTTCCTGATACGACTGACTTATAGTAAATAATCTAATTTTCTCACAACACTTACAAACAACCTAATAAGTACTCTGAAGGACATGGTAATTTCAGAAGCAATAAATTTCTGTCATTTAGTTACAAGTTAACACGCGAAATGAACTTAAGAATAAGTAAATGCACTCTTCACGTTAATCGTAAAGTGTCTTACAATCCAAGTATAATTACAATTTCTGTACTGCTGGCTACAAGTAGTACTTTTGACACTTGTTCTCTACAGTGTGTACACAATATAATAATATCATTATTATGACTTACATAGATTTCTTATTGAGGAAATTGTTTAACAAATGCTAAAAATAAAGCTACCTTTAACAGCGGCAGTGACGGCAGCAACTTATGAAATCCCATCTAATTAATTGAGTTGTGCAAAAAATTATTTCTTGTACAACCTTTCCATCTTATGTCATATCTTCAAGTACATAGCTAAGTTGCAATTTGTTGTTGCAGCATTTGGGAAATCTAAAATTAAATCACAGAATACATACCTTATGATGAATGGTACATATGTGAGTATATTTCTCTTTTTCTATGAGTATGTGCATATTATTTCTAGGCATAAGTTAAACTACAGCGTTTGAGATTGCGAATTGCAACGATGAATTAATGAGATTTAGCTTAAATTAATTTTAGCGTTTAAAGAAATCGTCACATTTACGTGTGGGCTTCATTTGGCCTCACGTATGCATTTGAGTTTTGAATTTAACTTTTGAGACTTTGCACGATGCAAATGAAGGGTACCTACCTGAAGAAGTGCATGTTTCTTGTAGTAGGTATAAATTTTAGGTTTTAGTAAGATATACTATGTGTGTTCAGTAATAATTCAAGTTGCCAACTGTCAAGCCCACAAAATTTTATGGTTACCTAAGCTTACTTGGCGCCGTATAAAATGTGATAACAGAAAGAAAGCACTTGTCAGTCCAGTTCCTAGCCTGTCACTTGCATAAAGCAGATAAAAATTTTCCATTAATTTTCGGATTAAAATCTGGTTATATGAGCCATATAAGGAATACTAAGCACACAAAGTAACTGTCAGGTATTGATTGTGGTTTATATGAATTTTGGTTACTTTGATAAAGTTTCACATACCAATGCTTTGTGACATGTGGTACGTGCATAAGATGCTTTAGCAGAACTCAATTACCTGAAACTGAGAAGAGAACGATAAAATTTGCTACAAACGAAAACCTTTGGAGTTTGTTGACCATAAAGAAACTGACGAACATTTTCTAGACGAATTATACTAATGGGTTTTTATTTTTAGTTTTATACTCTCGTTACATATTTTGCTCACACAATCTGACACTATCAAACAATAACTTATATTTCCTTTATACCTTTAATTTTACAATAGTGATTAATTAATATTATGTTGTGGTGTTTTGCAGTGATTACGGTCCAGATGGGACGGCTTATGATGATGGAAGCTCCACATTGCAATCAGAAGTTGTGGTTGGAGGAGATAAATATGCCAATGATACCAGGTAAATGCCTTACCAAAATATTTCAGTTGAATAAACAATTTTACTGTTAGTATACAAATTCTGAATTTCAATTTATGGGTGGTCACATCACAAGCCTGAAATCTTAATAGCTTAATTACTATTTGCAAAATCTTGCCATAGATTATTGTAGGTAACGTAATTTGTAACATGTAGGTAATATATTTTGCTACTTAAGAAGTGCAGCTATACCACTTTGATTGTTTGAGACATGAGTTATCAAACACGCCAAAGTTATTCTTCGGTTTAACTTTTATGCGCCTAACGAAGGTTAGCAATTAATAACGATCAAAGAGCTTCATAATAAAGTGGTAGTGGTGTGGAATGTCTAGTCAAGTTATGTTTTAAATTGAATACACCGGTTCAAAACCGGGCGTAAACAAGTAACGAAGTAAACTGTGAAACTGCATTGTATTGTGAACTATGACACGATAATATTTACAGTTACATCGACTTGTCAACTGTAACACTGTGTTAGTAGCAGCTTTACTTCGCTGACTACGCATATAGTTAAAAACGTTAATTGTCATTTCTCGTAATATTCAAACATTGGCGGTCTTCAAATTCAAAATTCAAACAACAATTTCACTTTCAAACATTAATGGAATTCTCCCAGCAGTAATTAGAACATGTTGTAATTTGAGGTTGTATTAACACAGTAGTTACTCTAATAAATCAAAGGTCACGAAGAAGTTGACCGACTGACCCCATCTTCGATTTTAGCCTAACGTAGGTCCTCACTAATACTAATAATGTGTACTAAATTCGATCCAAATATCTCAACGCATTCTCAAGTTATCGTAGTATGTATAAAGGTGTACGGACGGAGAGACAGACGGACAGCTTTACTACATGCAACTAGTAACTACTAGTTAGTAACTTCGTTACTCAATAATGAAATCTAAATCTAACATTAAACAACGTAAGGTTCATGTCATGTTATTACATTTTTCAATTTAAGCATTAGAAGGACAATTTCATTGAGATGAATGAACCTTTATTTGCGACGTAGTAGATAAATCGGTATACCTATGCATAATATATCTTCGTGATTCATGGTATGATTTTTCCATTCAGTGTTGCGTTAGTATTTATATTTTGACTTCTAAACGTTTGTATATGTACGTATAGGTACTTAAGTAATTCAAATCATGTACTATATACTAGAAAATGCTGTTTCTTTAGCACCTGAGTATGTATTTGTCTTATAGGTAACTCAAAGTTCCGTTGGAGTGTAGGTAATTATTGTTTATAAAGCATAATATTTGAGGTGCCTTTCTATACGTAATGTGCTTACAAACTACCTACCTAATAGGCTATAGTGTAATAGGTTTTGTGTAGTCAATCGCATGTTAATTTTTCATAGCGCACACTCCTTTCCTTCCGTATCAAAACAATCAGAATCAGACATACATGTGTATATGCAATATGTAGTTCCTTATTTAACGTTCTATAATTTTAATTCAGTTTTTATGACGTCAGTAAAGTCTAACCGCTAGCTTTCTTCTCCGGTACACAAATGGATTGAAGAAGGTGGAGTTGAAGGAGAAAAACCTATTTTAATTCAATCCTTCACATTTGAAAACTACATTTCTATATAGGAAAGTTGCACGAACCTCAAATAAATAATGTTGTATCGTGTGTGTGTAGTATACATTACAATCTGCTTGTTTATATGTTATGGTGCAATTGTTTGCAGTGCAAAATGCATGGCACTGGACAAAGAGAAGTATAATCTAGGCACAGAACCCAGTCATATGGAAAACTAATTTGAGATGAATTGCACTTCACATTGCATGTTGTATTTACACATACAGTACTTACCAATGTTATCTTTGTTTTACTTACAAAGGTATGTATTTTGAGTATACACCTGGAAAATCCTTCGCTCAGTATTTAGTTTAGTATATTTGCAAAATGGCAGGCTAACGATTCTGTTGCACATTATTATAGGTAGTCGATTTTTTGAAGCTGTGCATTTGCAGAAATAAACTTGTCTGCGTGCTTTATAGGAAATCGTGTTTCACATACAATAATTTTTCTGGCCTAGCCTAATACACACTATATGCAACGGTCAAAACAAAAAACAACGTTCATTCTGACTTCATGCAAATATGTAAACAGTTGTTCAAACCACAGCCGAAAGGCAGTCGTAATTTTAACAGAAATTCATGGTTCAATTTAATCTTGGTAATAAAATTGACACTTTTGGGTGTTCTAATTGTAATGAAATGACCTTTCTTTAGTAAAACCTTGTTAACATTTTATCTATTGAATTTAACAGTACTGCAAGGGCAGTACCTGTTCTCACATGTGCTAACAAATCTTTAAATTAATCTTCGTGTGCCCATTTTAGCTTATGCATGGTTTTCATGTAACCCCCCGTGTCCCTTAGTGCAGAAAGGGTAAAGAAGGGTGTTGTATTACGAGCCCTACTTACAATAACCAATACGTTAGGTCTCTTGAATAGGCAATCTCATGCATAGGCAATTTAAACCTTCTATTAAACTTATTTGGCGTAAGTCACAGTAACAGTTTTCAATCCATTGCACTAGGAACTTAAGGAAAAGTGTGGCTATACAGGCCAATTATACATTGGCTAGAGGAAATGGAAAGATTGCGTTCTTTATTGTGATTTTTGTTTGACGCAAGTCTAGACTCTAGAACCGTTTAAGAAAGCAGTGTATAAATATTAATTGCCGTTTGTCTATCTGTGCACAGAAGCAATTTTTTAGTACCAGAAATTACTTACTTACAAAAGCGATTTTTTATGGTATCAAACTGCAAACCATGTTAGATAAGCTAAAATACAGCTAAACAGGGAAGCTTGTAAATACAGTTTTACTAGTATAAATGGTTTCTTGTGGCCGTGATTCTTAATACGTGATCTAATTATATATGTGCGTGTTTTTGTGATAAGTTACACTCAAGGAAAAAACACAATTCAGAATTTGTGTATGATTTAATTACTTACATTAAAATAATTCATTATTATTGTGAACACATAATATTGAATATTTGAACTAATAGTGTTTTGTTTTGAATTAGTTACTCCAACCAAGGCTGGAGCAATGAAGGGGACTCAAGGGACCATTATTCTTCGACTAAATACAGTAAAGAGCTTCCCCAGCTTCCACACCATCATCGTCAGCCTCCATCACAATCACAATCACCGTATGCCTCGCAGTCAACAGTTAAAGAGCTATCTGCCCCATCGTCGGCCGTCCCCTCAATAATTGCCAGTCATCATGAAGATCCCGTTTCATCTACAATTGACACAGTCGTGACGAGTAGCGGCTATGGACATGTAAATGACGACAGGAGCTTTTACGATGACTCAGCTTACAATACTTTGGCTCCAGTTGTGACTTCCTCCTCGGCGGGAGGAGGACACGCTGTAGTTCCGACGAGTGCAGCTGTAGAAACTAATGAAGAATATGTAGATGCATATGAAACCCAGGCGGGGTATGAAGACTGGCAAAACTACGGTTACTACGACGAAACAGGAAATTACGTCCAATATGATCAAAATTCGTACTACGACGAGAGTGGGAATCTGATAACAACAGGTGTAGGGGGGACCGGAGAGCAAGAGCAATACGGGTATTATGACCAGCCTGCAACCAGCTTAGGAGTTGAGGGCGGAGGTCACGCTACAACCGGTGGTGACCTGCTGAATGCACAACAGTCACAAACGTATCAACAATATGACAATATGGATTATTACAATAGTACAGCTACTGCTACTTCGACTGCGGATCAAGAATATGCCTATGATGGAAATGAACCCCAGAGTTTTCATGCCTATGACGACTACTCATACGAAAAATCCGGTTATGACCAAACAAAAACTGAACCGAGCCAACTGCCCCCAAAACAAGATAGCAAAGCAGTCACCCGCCTCTCATCCCAGTCCAGTGTCGAGTACAATTATGCATATCAAAGTGCCGAAAATCTGTCTTCGTATGACAACAATTACCCTTCAGTGGAGCGAAGCAATTCAATTTCTCGCAGGGCGAGTTTTCGACGCCAAACCTCCACACGAGATTATGGGATGACCGAAGGCGGGCCACAAGGTCATCCCTCAACTACAGCCCCTATTTCTTCAGCAATCCCTCCTAGTACTACTACTGTGCATGCTACGACTAGTTCGACGGCGGCTACCGCGGCAGGCACGGCTGCTGCTGCTGCCACTAAACTCACTTCGGCCCTACCCCAACTACCTTCCCTTACAAAAGGATCTGAGCTTTTCTCAAGTTCCATTTCGAAAATAGGATTATTTGTTTCTTCCGCTGCTGCTAAGACTGGAGAATTAATTCATAAGGATGCAAATAAAGAAAAAGACAAAGTAGCTCCTGTTCCTGCCACTAGTACTATTACTATTACTACTACTGCTCCTCCCACTAATGTTCAACCAAATGTTTCCATGGACATGGGCCTCGGCTATTCTTTGGAAGATCAGCAATACGAACAGTGGGATGGGAGGTATGATGATGAGCTAATCGAAGGTACCCGTCAGTTTGAAGCTCAAGACGGTGCCTACGAGCAATACGAAAGGACAGAGGAGGGACAGGAGGGAAACTACCCTAGTGGACCAGTACACATGGACTCTTTGGAGTCCAACACATCCGATCCCGCCAGAGATTCGGATGCAGACAAATTTGAAGCTCAATATTGGCAAAAACAGCAAGAGCGAATTGCAAAACAATCTACATTACCTGATCAAGATCCTCAAGATTATTTTGCCACTTACGATCCGTACGCTAATGAAGGAAAGGCAAACCTCTTGGAACCTATGGAACCTGTTATCAATGGCACTGTCAAAGGAGCCGAGATTATTCATTCTAGACGCTCAAGTACTCTAAGCCAGGAAGATTCGTTTAGTACCAAACAAAATTCGCTTGATCGAGAACAAGAAGAATGGATGAGTGGATTGGATAGACAAGGAAGTAGAATTCGAGCACCTCACATAGCCAATCACAAAAAAGACATGATGAGTATGAGTGTGGACCAGAGTTTAAGTTTAGACAGACATCCGGAAGAAGAGGAAGATGAATACATGCTGGAGGAAGAAGAGGAAGAGAGACAAAGACAATACAGAAAGCCATCCGTGTGCTCTGGAGACTCTGCCGGGAGTATTCCAACCTCTTCGCCTCCTATCAAACATGAAACCGAAGAAGGCTCAATGATTGCCCTGCAGGAGGAGCGGAAGTCGTCCCTGGAAGTTCCGCCTGGAAAGGATAAGTCAGGCAGCAAGAGTGTCTCATTTGATGAGGAGCCACCGAAAGTTATCGTTCCTGAAAGGCAGACGAAAGGAATGACACCTAAACAGAAATGGCTTTGGGCAATGAACCGAATCTGCTCTCAACTAGCGGTAAGAAACTTTCCAAACAGAATTTATTCTGCTTTATTTCAGTGATAAACTTCACAAAAAATCCACATGCTGAAGCCCATAGATATCCTACTGACACGGAGAAGTGGCATCGATACATTCTAAAGTCAAGTTTCTCTATCCTTCTATTAATTTTAGAAAGGAAACTTCATTGGAATTTTGCATAACATAAAATTCGTGTCTGGAAGCGTTTCAGGAGAAAGTGCATGTAGCACTTTCTTTTACCGTCTTCAACGATCACAAGGATAGTAACAGTAAACTTAACACATGGCAGTCATAAACATAGACTCACGTCTCGTGTATATTGGTAGTTTTGTATTGTATCACAATTTACGAGAGTCGATTTGCATGAATGCCAAATTCAATGGACGACAAAAGGATTTCCTCTACACTTAGTTAACTCGCCTCCATTATCTGTAGTTCAGGAGACTCCAACCAAGTTTTAAACAAAACCAACACCACTGCATTACACGAAACAAAGAACTGTGCCATATCATTAAATTAACGTTTTAAGATACTAAGTGCACAAAATAAATGTTTGCAGAGTACTCATCATTACTAATAGTGCAATGCAATGGCAGCAGCAGCGGTGTTATGTATATTAACAAGCAGAAAGGATGTCACTCCGCCCTGTGTAAACAATAAAAGTTGACTATAAAACTTAACGTACTGGAAGCATGGAATGCTAACAATCTTTTGTATTGCACGTACATGGTAGCTGCAATATTTAAACGTGCTTTAGGTATACAGTGGACATTTAGAAATTGATATGATGTGTACAAAGATATCAAGTTGCTTCTTACCGGCTAATTGTTACATCTTTAGACTTAAATTTCAAACAATACATACTTGGTTACTTTCCTTATCTCATTAATATTCTTCCGACAACCGCAACCTACTTCGGCAAATTTCTTTGAAAACTTAAATCTCATTTGTAAAATACGTCCAGCAACACTATACGACCTTTTGGGCACAGTTTACTTATCGAGGTACAATTTACTGTTTACACTGTACAGCTCTTTGTTCTAGTTAATTATTGGCAAGCAATTGACTAAGCTAGGTTTATGTATAGAAAACTATCTTTTATTGCTACTGTCCTACTGTTGGACTACTTTTAATGTAGTAACTTTATTACATAACATGCCAACGTAGTAAATTAGGTGGACTTAAATAGTAGTCTACAGGATATACTTAGTAGTAGTTATTAATTAAACACTACTATAAACAATCAAATATCTGACTGTATATTTAATATTCTTTGTCCAATGATAAATGTTTGAGTAACAATTTATGAATGCTTCGAATTGATCCCAAAACATTTTTAAAGAAATGCTTTCATTTTTAATTAAAATTGATATTTGGTAGATATGATAAACTCTTCTGATGGCACAAGAAGGTGAGTGTCCTGTGTACTTCGATCAGCAGATTTTTACGTTAAAGTAAAAATGTGAAAGCAGAACAAAAGAAAAAAATCTCGCGTAAATACTATAAATTGTATCGTGTACATTTGTAGTATCAAGGATGTGATGTGGGTTTACATTTTGACATTGTCAGACAAATGAATGCAGTTATACGTAATTATAAGTTCCATAGTGTGGGATTGTCGTTGTAGACAGAAGACGTTAGTTAACAGCAACAGTGTGACTGCTGGAGGGAGAAATGTTTTGACTGCAGTAACAAACACTAGTCCATGTCGTAGTAACTTCAGTGACAATCGAGTCAGACAAAAGATTTCCAGCTAGGTAAATCTCATTAGTTTTCTAGCAGCGAAATTGAATGAGGAAATCTAATTAGCTTGCAACACCAACAAACGTAATTGAAGTTCTCTTTTCTCTGTCGGCTTTTTGCGACTTGAATTCTTTCTTATCCTGTTGTCTGTCGGGGTCCACGACACTGCAGCGTCTCAAGACGTCGCATTTCACGAAAACAATAAAATACCCAAGCAAAAACAAATTTCGAAACAAAAAACAATTTGAGTAATTGTGTGTAGGTGAATGCATAAATACCATTGTTATAAAAATTGAGCACGTTTGTATGATTCGTTGTAGTATTTGCTGGTTATTGTATTATTTTCGGTGATTATTATTATGAGCAGAAAAGTTAAGACTGTATCAACTCAATCAATCACTGTAATTCGTTTATAGTGCATTAGCCCCATATTACATTTCCTAAGTATTCATTTAGAACAATATTGTGCTGTGGAATACTAAAAAGAGCTAATTAAGAAAGAAAGTTTTCCAACTCTATTAACGTTCATTTCTTGTTGAATGAAGCGCAAGCGGAGTTAGACGACAACGGGAAATGCAGTGCAATTATAAAACTTTCGTTTCCCTTCCCATCCTCATCATCAATCAAGTAACTCGATGAATTAGTTGCTCTTACACTTACGCTATGAGCCATTAAGGCATATGCTTAAAATGCTAGCAAAAATCTGCAACAGGAGTATATACGTAATGGAATGTCTCAATGAAATCTGTCACTCCGACTTGTTTCAAGAAAACCAATTAATTCTGAACATAAATTTCCTAAAGTGATTAATACTAAAAGAACTGAGTATAACTACGTACAACTCGGAGCAACAGTGAACGTACTTACAAGTAGTGCCATAAAGACTTTATTAATGTTTTCCAGAGAACTTCTTGGACAAATGTCAAATATGTTTATTAGGACTACGACTTCTACGAATGTCATTGTGCTTGTCATAACCATCGCTTTTTTACGACGGGGAAAGTAAAGCAAATCCTATAATTTCCAATAGAAACAAAGGAGAAACCTGACGGAAAGTCATGAGTTTAATACATTGAGTAATCATCTCCGGGTTTTATTTTTATTAGTTGCTAAGCCTTCATCCAGTGTTTTTGTGGCACTTAAGATTGGAAGAAAGAGTCATCGCCATTGAGTAGCATACAAGAGGAGTATGCACATGAGACTCTATTCCATTTAAAGAGAAATAAGGAAGGCGACAAGATTTGCACTTATCTTTAGTTACGATTATCACGACTGGATATTCGCCACTGCATCTCTCTCCACATAATAATAACGGAGTTGAGTTAGTTTCCTTCGCTGTATGATTGTCTCCAGTCTACTCCTTGGTCTTCACAGTCTACGTTGTTCTGTACTCCAGAGGAGTCTCTGTGCGGTCTTGGGAGACTTGCATGACATGGCCATGACTGCTACTATTACTGTAAGTATAAAACCCGTCTAATGCAACAAAACCCTGCAATATACAGGAGTGTTGCTGTGTTTTATACAAACTATAGGTATATACTGTGGTAATATCTGTATAAGTGCCAGGACCACTACCGTTATATTAAATTAAGTCTTCTTAGCCCACACAGCTACATTACATTTTGTTTCATGCCGTTCCATTACATTGCATTAGCAGCATCAATTTCTTTCTCTTTTGGTATAATATTTAATGCTTATGTCACAGTAGTTGGTAGAAGGCAACTGGGATAGTTGGAATGGACGAAAATGGAAAGACAGACACTTTTATGTTCGACTATGTAGAACGAGGGACTGTGTTGTGTAACGCAAGTTTTCAACAGTAAACCTTGTATTGTGCAGCTGAGAGTGTAATGGCTACTTGTTTTTTATAAAAGATTTCTGATGTTGACCAGCTAAACATTTGCAACAAAAATGGTTCTACAATGCCTTTCTCTAGGCAGGCATAAAGTTTTAGAAAAATAGGAAAAATGTGTAAAATAAAATTTATGAAAGTGTGAATGTCCAGAAAAGTCGTAGAGGGAACAATGCTTGGATAATAGGAAAAGTCAGTTAAATTAAACTAGGTAGGTAGTTTGGTAATACACAAGAGGAGAAAATGTGGAAAGTAATCGTATTACCAGACCAACATGGCACATACATTTCATGACATACATATGAGAAGAAATGACAAGGCGCAAAATTTTTGTAGGTATTTCCAGTATGTAACTAGTTTAATATAGAGTGGGTTTGCTTGCTGCGCTCACAATTTCCTTCGCTATTGGTGATAGTTAATTTAATGTGGTGCTCCTGTAGACAGCGACATGCATAAAAGTAGAAAACTCCAAAATGATATTATAGGAAACGTAGGATCTCTACTTTGTTTGAGTGGAATCCGTAGTAAAGGTAGAACCTCCCTAGAAGATGACCTCGCAAATCTCTGCGGGATGACAGAGGCAAATGGAGAAAATCTCCGAGGCCGTACAACTCAATAAAAGCACTCGCTCCTCTCAAATTCTTGACAGTTTCGTCTATAAGTTTTTGGGAAAAGAGCCGATCGTCAGATTGTTCGTGACGCTATCAGCTATTCATAAAATATAGGTACCCACATAAACTGAACATTGGTATTTACAATACCGATACTACTTGTACTACACTTACCCGACAGAATACAGATAGAAGTAGTAATACACTTTGTACATAGTTAACCCATGCATACCTAGACTAAAATGGAGCACGAGCTACCATTCTCATTCTCTTCGTCTGTAGTTCACACCATCACATAGGGATATACCCAAGATGTATAGTTAATGTGAAAACTCTCATTGCCATCATAATTCACGAACAAGTCAATAGGAATTACAAATCCGAACAGAAAAGACAGGCTCCTCTGAAGACAGATACACTTGTCAGTTTCTATAAACGGAAACGCAATTTTCAATACTTGCACTCGGGAAAGAGAAACGATATAAAATTTAAGTAAACTGCTCACAAAGGACTGTCTTGAAAAGAATTACGCTTTTTGTGAAACTTTTCAAGTATTCTCAATGCAATTGTTACGTTCCATTGTCCAAGGTGAAAGAGGGATTCGTATAGACTCAGACTCACAGACAGGTTTTAGTATTTACGACACTCAATGCAATCAGATTGATAAAAGTAGTAGCAGTAAGAAAGAAAATTGTGTGAATGAGTAAAATGTGTGAAAATGTTTTGTAAACAGTTTTGTTTTCTCTTGTAGATCATGCACGGTTCTTTTTTTACGTCAGAATAGATTTCTGTTGAATACGGGGGCAGCTGTATGTTTCCCTTGTAACTAACTACACATACAAATGCATGACTAACAGAACAGTCAACTCTACTGCTAAAAAGTATATCTCTGTTGTGAAGGCTGTAAGTGTAAAGATTTATCAAAGGTTTTGTGTCTGTTCACTTGTCACAAGTTCTATTGTTAAACTCTTCTGTGACAGATGAGGGCGTAAAGTTAATATAGGGATAGTTTCTATAAGGATTGTACAGTGTCGTATGATATCCCCTGATATAACTAACTCGGTATTTTACTCAATTGTACACAATGTGTGGGATTTACACAAACTGCAGTCAGCAACAGAAGCTAAACCGTTTTTTCATGAATAAATCTCTTATTGCGATATACGTGAAAAGCTCTTTACGACAATCTGTGCAAACACTTGTCGTGTATCCCTAACTCTTGCACGCAACAAAAATTTGTAGTTTTAAATTCAATGTTAATGTTAACTAAACAAGGTCTGTGTCTGCATTGATAGGATACTTGTTTGTTAAACAAACACTCCAAATTCCAATGTGCAAAAATATTTTTGCCTGACAATGAGCTGAATGTAGTGTTAATTTACATCAGTAGGAACAAAAAGAATAGAAATTCTGCCAACAGTACTAGAGTCCTGTTGTTGCTAGATTTGCGGTTATTATGTCATGCTACGCTGTAGGAATTCAGAAGAACTACTTATATTTACTTTTATTATTATTTTACTGTTAATATTTATGTATATGTATGAGATATATGAATAAATGCGAATTTGAACTAGTTATATTTAGTTAAACCAACATTAAAATAGCATGGATATATGTGGTATGCATATTCCGTTGAACCAGTCGTATCACGTATACAATTAGGACAGTTCTGCATTACTTACATTTAGTTATCGAATTTGCGGTTAGAGTTAGACATGCTGTGTGACTCACAATCAGAGCGAGCATGTATGAAAAATGGACTTTTTACTCATTTTGAGTCTATGATTTATCATTGTCATACTTCCTATGCATTATTCACCGATGAACAGTGCAAATTCAGCTGCTCGAGTAAAGACTTGTGGCTTTGCAAACATATTTGCAATATTGTTTACGACAATAAAACAGACTAAGGGGAACGTATAAAAAACAAATCGTTAAGGCAAAGTATTATACAGTTCTATTAAACTGAATGTGTACAATTCTGCACAGTTACAGACTAACTTCCCCTTTAACTGCTAACTATGTACATATTCTTTAGCACATTTTGACAATATTGAAGTGACTTGCTCTTTTGTACTTTGCACTACTATACATATAGCTAAACTGCATTAGTGGAATTATAGCAGGGATAAAATACCATAATGGTATTATGGCTATGACTTCATCAGCTAGGAGTAGGTAGTATGTGCAATATGTCGCCTGACATTGGATAGCCACTTGAACTCTTCTAATTATATCTGACTGGCAGAAAGACCACAATTAGGTATAAAATTAAGCTTAGGGTTTGTGGAGCTGGTTGTACAGGGAAGATGCTGCAGAACGTATACCTATATAAGCATACACTACATGTTTATTACATTTAGACATTTACGCATTGAATATTATTACTACACAGTTAATGGCTTGTGAGAGTCAGTCGAAGTCGTGGTAAGAGCTGTCTGTCTCTTTGCTAAAGTACTGGAGGAATCGTAGTAATCATAATAGGCAGCATATAATAATATTTTACGACAGTCATACTAAAAGCAATAGCAATATATAGTAGACGCGGAGTAACCACTACCACAAGTACTGGTGGTAGTTGGGGAGCCTGTTAACTGTTTCGGCTTGATACGACAGAATCCCAGTAATAAGTACTGATAGGGCTACTTGATGATACACAATCGTACTGAAAGACGACACTGACTGCTAGCTGCGGGTACAGAATTTATGTGTAAGAGAACCCGTCTTGTTTTTGTGGAATGATGGGATTGTGTTTCTCTCGGGTTGGTCGTCACTCACTCTTCATTCCTAATCCGTATCTTCATAATGTGATATGAGTTTCTCATCCATCCTCCAGTTAATGACATTACACATCTTATCACTGAGCAAGCTGGTGATAAAAAATCGGATCGTCGAGAAAAATCCTCATTCGTGTCCACACTTCATGTTACATTACATCCACTGACTTTTAGTTACACTTTTATCTCCGTGCACGTTCTCCTTCGTATAATATTTGCAGATTCAACCCAAAAACTCACACTCCGTTTATAATTCAAACACGCACAACTTCTGTAATACTACTATTGTTCTACTCACTAGGTTACTCCAAATAAAAAAATTCGCACGAGTTCGTTTAACAGTGAAGTGTGAGTATTTACTTACAAAAAGGTGTTGAATGAGAATTCTACACACACCACTGAATTTTTAGAACGAGTAATATTCACCCGCATAATATTATTATGATTCCTCAATTTGGTTTGTGGTATGCTACAGGATGACACAGTTTTTACCAATACGAAGACGGTCTGATTCCATATCGGAAACTAGAGGATGGAAGTGTATTCTTTTATCACCCACTTGATTATATTTATGAGAATGGAAACCCATATATAATACCTATTGAAACTGTGGATTCTTGCATTGCATAATAATATTATCGTGAGGATAAGTAGAAAAGGAACCTACTGAGTAAGGACATAGTGAAAACGTACTTGTGTGTGCATAAGAAATCCCGTGATAATAATAATAATATTAAGATGGAACAAGAAAGTGCTCGCTTTGCCTGCAACATGAGAAATCCTGAGGAAGAAGGTTTTCTTCAATTTTGAAATCGAATCAATGATTTTTTTGTGAATGTTCGTTTTCTCGTAGTTGGTATGTGTCTCATGAAATAGTGGGCTTATGTTCGTTACGGCGGAATGCTTTTGCTGAGAATTCTAACTTAATACCCACTGCGAGTGTGACAAGAAAATGAAATCTTCTCTGAATATTTATTGCCACTCTTCTCAATCCAGGATTTACACTCTGGATATGGTGTACACATTTACTATTGCATCGCCTTCTGTCAAGGTTGCATACAAAATCACCGAATCAAGATTTCGTACAGCCGAATACACGGGTGTGCAATAAACGTGCGAAATTATTTAAATGTAGTTGTGGTTTCGACACATTTGAGTAAAAATTAATTGACAACAATAATCCGTGATAAACTGTAAATACAATTGCTTTTTAGATTAGAAATCATGCAGCGAATTCCACAGGAAGTCTAACAAAAAGAACGAGTAGGTATTCTGTACTTACTTACTGTAGGTATTGTGTACAGTACCTGATATTATAATAATATTATCGTAGGAATCTGAGATCTTCTTAGGTTACAGTAACTTTTAGTTGGTGGCTGCTGTTGTATGGGTTTCTTGAAAGGCTTTTGGTTGTGAGAATATTAGTGTGTATGACAGGAAGCAAAATGGCCGATAAGCTGAGAGATTCAACGAGTCCTGAAAAGAAATCCGTCGCGAATGACAATGAAAACAGTAATATGAGCTCCAGCGTCGGAGATGATGAAGAGGAAGTATCTGAAAAATTTCGGATCGAATATGCCTTACTTTTTCCGCTAAAAGTGTCTTTGTTGGCTGTCAAGTCATCATCATCCATGTTGACAGCTTGTGGAAATCGAGAGTCAGTTCTTGGTTTAGCTATAGAAGAATTGGAGTTACTGGAGAAAAGTGAGAAACTGGGGGAACCAGTTCCACGAGAAGTGCAAAGAGTTTCAGAAGAATTGGAAGAAACAGTAAAAGAAAAGGAGGGAATGGAATCTTTGGTTCCTTTCGTGCAGACATTGACTCACGCTGTACGGATAAGAAACATGGGTCTATTTCGTCGACGATCAAGTAGTTTGCCAGATATTGATCTTTCAAGGCTTCCCAGTTCTGCCAACCAATCGATGGCACACAATACTAATAGCTCTTCAAAGGGAAGAGAAAATGTCAATGTAGGGTCAACAGACACATCTCCCAGTACTTCTCTGTACAATGACAATGAAATTAAGTCTGCTGGAGTATCACCAACGAGTATGACACCTG
This sequence comes from Pogonognathellus flavescens, assembly GCA_019776165.1. Classification (NCBI taxonomy): domain Eukaryota; kingdom Metazoa; phylum Arthropoda; class Collembola; order Entomobryomorpha; family Tomoceridae; genus Pogonognathellus; species Pogonognathellus flavescens. The sequence continues at coordinate 2,632 of JABASD010000281.1, read as the reverse complement.
AAGGTGTTACTCTTCGTCGAAATTTCAAGACCAAAGGGAATGCTTGCCACACGTACAGCAGCAGCAGTGCAAGTATTTTATTTAGCAAGGAAGGTCGAGATTGCGTCGGAGGATATTCGGCTGGAATGCCATTGACGGGAGTTCGTTCTTTGCCAAGAATCAACAGGAGCCACAATGGTTCCACAATGCCTCTGGACCATCATAGAGGTTCTATTACTCTGGCCATGTCAGCTGTTGAATGTGCAGGAGGTGCAGGGAGTTTTGGCGATTTGATGAACTTGATGAAATTTGGGAATTCCAGTAGAAACTCTCCAACCAATTCAGAAATATTGGCTGCAGCTGTTCCTCTTGAAACAGTTTCTTCTGGCTCTACTTTGCCCCACATGTTTCGACCGTATCACTCAGCCAATTCTTCAGAGTCTCACTCTCCGCCTTCCGCTGAGCGATTCCCCATGGCGTCATCAAGTTCCTTCAAGTCAATCCCAAGATTAAATGTTTACAATGCGGAAGGTGGCGAAACGAGAAAAGTAAATAATCCAAGAGAGTCAAGCACAGAAGATGACGATCCAGATGATGCTGTGTCTACGTACAGTCGGAACAGACTTTTTGTCATCCAAGGCTTCGATGAAAAAGATGGTCTGCTTGTTGCAACTCCTGATTCATTATCTGCAGTGTCTTCGAGGTCTGTCTCCCGTTCAGGATCTTGCTCTTTATCGCATAGCTCTTCCGAGGCGTCAATAAATTCCAGCTCCTTCCGGATCAATTCAAGTGGAAGTGGAGCTTCAGGTCCAGCACTCAGCACCACGAGCTGTTGTGGAGTCAATTTGAGGAATTCGCCTGTCCCCACCAGTCCGCCGTATGAACAATCAATGTCACCCTCGAAACCCGGTTCCAGCGATCATCATCATCACAACCGTCGCAGTCCAATCTGTCCCAATTTTGCTTCTGCTCCAATTCCCGAGTCAGATAAGACAAAGAGAAAAAAAGAGAAAAGCCCAAAGAGTCCCAGCAGACCCCTTCGTCCGAATAACACCCGAAAAAATGGTGTGCCCAATAATAGTATTATGGAAATGTGCAAAAATTTCGATCGACAAAGCCCCTCAAGTTCATCTAATATTTCCACGAACCCTAATAACGGAAGAGAAAACCAACTAGATTACCAGGATGATAATAACCAAGGCACACATCCAGTCGAGCAACAACAACTTCGAAATCATGGGATTATGCCAACCGTCGAACGAGCCAAGAGGCTCTCCAGACTTATTCAACAGAGGCAACACACACAACTTCAATTCTCTCTTATTATGGTGAGCGTCTTGTCTTGTTTTTGTACTCCTTTGTTGCGTTCAATCAAAGAGATTGCATTTTCACTCAACAAATACTTTCTCGTCTCAACATTCTCTCTGTCTTCTTCTCTCGCTCAAACCAACCTTTCCTGATGTATGCAGTTGAAAATTCGTTAATCCTCTGTTCCTTGTTCGTTTTGATTTGCTTTCCCTTTTATGATTCTCTAAACTTTTAATTAGTTAGTTGTCAACAACTTTACGTAAAAGCTCAACTATGTGTGTGCATATAGGTTTACTGTAGTATGCATCATTGCCTTGATTGTATTAAAATAGAATACGGTTTAATTTAATAATGGAGGAAATTTTCAAAACGTATTTGCTTGGATTAGGAAGTACTATCTGTATAATGATTGCAAATTCATCAGTGAAAACCACATAATAATTTTGTATTCATTTACTAAACTATCACGTCGGTGCCAGATAATACTGTAATGGTAAGCCATAGAGTCTTAAACATGACTGAAATGAAATTCACTCATCATCACCGGAATTAATGTACAGACAGAGACGAAAGGGGAAAAAGACTCATGAATTTTCGAGAGAACGACAAATTGTGATGGAATTTGAATGAGTTGTAGTCTGAACCATTCTGAACTAATAAAATATTCGAGTAGTTCTCTGAATGTCATCCTTTCTTTTCTTCTTGGACAAGTATACCTATTTCAATTTTGATTTTAATCTAGTGAATTGTAGATGAGGACATTCACTTAACTTGTCCGGTGGTAGCATGTGCAATGGGAGAAGAGACCTTTCAATATATGCAAATGCCACGAATTCCTCTACTCTCTGTTCATGACTTCATGCAAAAATATTTCCGGTTTTTGTATTCTTTATTAAGAATTTAGCTTTCTGCCCCCAAAACGTTTCCTCTACTTACTGCGTGCTATAAACGGTATACTGGACTTTCGGTATACTCGCCGTCTGTTTTCTATACCGCATACGCGTATGTAATACTTATGGCAGGGAAATGTGTACAAATGACTATACTTCTCTATGTGTGGTATATGACTTTCTAACTGGTCTTTTGATGTGATATATGAGGCTGAAGTCAAGAATTTGGGTGTAATGGCGTGTGTAGGTACCATTGTACTATAGCTTAGGTACGTACGGAATATAACTAAAGAAAGGATATCACAAAGGCTCGTCGTCATCATACAAAGCGTTGTTTGAGAAACTACTTCACTTTACCATATTGCACACAGAGAAAAATAAAGGCTAGATTTTCCCTTATTATATGGTATTTCTACCCCCAGGAGCTACCAAACTATGCACATTTGCGAACTAAG